>LOEQ01003145.1:0-11949 GCA_001685075.1 Bramus lutescens | reverse complement strand
GGGGAGGCGCGCTTCTATAGTAGCATGCAGGTCTCCATACAACATTTCTGAAGGTCTTTGAAGTTACTTATCTCTTCACATATTACCTCCTCTTCCATCCACTTCCCAAATTTAACCCTTCCTAATCTAATATTCCCTCTTTAAGTCTTTACACCACAGGGTTCTCTCTCTTGCCTGTTGAAACACCTCCCCTCCACCCAGATTTTCAGACCTATAATGAGTGTTACAAATGAAACACACATATCTGAAGATTCAGGTAATCTTCATTTTCTTTTCTTTAAAAACATGTTTACTTCCTCCAGAGTTGAACTTCCACTCCATACAGAAGAATGACTTCCCTGGAGACCAAAAAACTTCTGATTCTTCTGTGGAAGAACTTTACTTTAAAGGTAAGTTGAGCTCTGCATAGTGTTCTTGCAGAAGCTCAGAGATGGCCAATGCTAATTCTCCCATCACAATCACTGCCTTTTTTTTTTTGGTTTGTTTATACAGTTTTACTTTTCTTGGTTCTAGGGCTGGGGCTCCCTATTCCAAACACAGAGTCTACACAGAGTGAGGCAGTAGCAGAGTGTTACATAGGAGAGAAAAATGGCAGTCTATGAAATTTTTCTGTCAAAGTAAAGCCTTGCTTATTGGTAATATGTGTTAACTGAACAAAGTATCTTATTAACTCAATACATATAAATTGTCACTTGTTAAATCAATGACCTCTTAGAAAAACTAACATGATAGTGTTTTTCTTTAATTCTTTTAGAGGTGGAAGTTTGGGGCTTTGGTTACTGAAATAGTCCTGATGTTTGTGTTCAGTGTTGTGCTTTTGGCAACACGCAAACTTCTTCCTATAAAAAAGATTGAATCTGTCCGTTATCCTCATCAGCCGGTCAGTGATATTCCTTCCTTCATCCACGTCTTCACCACTTCTCATCCTTGGGAACTGGCCTATGTGCCTTCCAACAGCACTATGGTGCAGAATATTGTTGAAAATGTGAAAAAGAATTTAAACTTCCATATTAAATGTTAGTTAAGATTTTCATAAAAGCATATTATTCAATTATTTTAGCAAAAACATTATCTTTTTACCTGGACAATTATCTTCCGCACAAAACACTACAGGATATCCTCATAGCCAAGGGCCAACTTTCTAAGTATGCTATTATAAAACTGGTTAAACTTGAAAGTTAAGTTTCTCTTAACTTTTTTTCTCTTTACCCCCCAAAACAAAGTAATATCTTAACACTAGATGATCAATTGATGGTTTTCCAAATTATTATCCAGCTCTGTGAAACTAAGTCCACATTGTTTCTGAATGAGTTTTAAAACTCTGGGCCAGAATAGCATCAGGAGCATTGCTGTATTCAGCAGAGACATACAGGATAAACGTGAATTTATTCTGAATTAGTGGTCAATTATTTAAAACGGTATTGCACAATCCATAGAAAGTTATATCTGACTCCATTTTATATAAGTGTAAAAAAGTACCTGACACAGGTGGCGTATAAAGAAAAGTTTATTTAACACATAGTTTTGGAAGTGAAAAGAACAAGATTGTGTCCCCATCTGTATCTTGGCTATATCACAGTGTAGTAGATGGCATTGTGGTGGAAGCACATTTGGTAGAGAAAGGTCATATGGAGAGACCACCCTCTCACACAGGAGCTAACCTGGGTCCTGCAAAAACTTCATTAGCCCCTCCCCCAGAGAAATCCCTCCAATGACTTAACTACTTCCCACCCCTTAAAGTTCCTACCTCCTCCAAGTTGTGACTGTAACAACTGAGCTACAAGCTCAAATAGTGGATATTAGAGAAGCTATGTAGAATTGCTTTAAGTTTCCAGTTCCTCACTTACCTTCTTCACACTCTTGGATCTATTTCTCCCCAGTTTCTCATGGAGGCAAATACTTCACTCTAGTGAAGTCCTCTCTTTGAATAAGCATACAGTCCAGCTCCTCTGCCTCAGGAGCATTGGGATCAGGGTCAGGTCCTGAGTCTGTAACCTCATGGCTTCTTTCTTAGATCATGGCTATACCTTTGTTTTCTGACTAACACAGGAAATATTTGTTTTTATGCAAACATAAATGAATACTCAATCATCATAATCACTTAAAGGCAGGTCTTTCAAGTGTTGAACCCAACCAAGATTTCCTATAATTATTGGATAGAAAAGATAGGCTAAAATGATGGGGAATTCTTTAGAATGGACTGTTTTGTTGTTTATGGATTTGTTTACAAAAATGAGTGGAGCAGAGTCTCTGAGGGAACTGGATTCTTGATAGTTCTGGTGAGATGCAGAGACAGTGACACCCGGAAGCACAGGTGACAAGCATGGAGGAAGGTGTTTTAAGGGTGGGAACTCTGAAGCTTCGAGAGCACCTCCAGTGAGAATGCCAGCGCCATCAATAGTGATGACGGTGGAGCTTTCCTTGTGTGCCTTTGGGAATCAGGGATTTGCTGAAGGAAAATTACACCAGTAAAGCCATCTCAGTCTAAGGGGTAAAACTATGTTGAACTTGATTTATACTGCAGCAGCTGTTAAGTCTTTGACATTGTGTTTGCATCAACCATGCTTTTGATTCTAAGGAAATCCTTTAGGATATACAATGTACTGTGTAAAAATGGACTATATATTGAATAACTAAGTTTTTTGATGATGTGGGAGTCCCCTCTGTGTGTTGCTTTTCTTGGTTAATGAATAAAAAAACTGTCTTGGCCTGTTGATGGGGCAGAATTTAGGTAGGCGGGGAAGACAGAACTGAATGCTAGGAGAAGGAAAGAGTCAGACGCTATGGATCTGCTGGAGACAGATGCTGGGAATTTTTACCCAGTAAGCCACTGCCACGTGGCGATACACAGATTAATAGAAATGGGTTAAATTAAGATGTAAGAATTAGCAAATAAAAAAACTAGAGCTAATGGGCCAAGCAATGATTTAATTAATACAGTTTCTGTGTGGTTATTTAGGGGCTAAGCTAGCCAGGCTGCTGGGACAAACAAGTGGGCCCTCCTTGCAACATTTTAACTTAGGAAAATACAAATTACACATTTTCTAAGGTCAGTCAGGTTGCAGTTCAAAGATAAACTCATTGATTGAAAATCTCAATTATTGGAATATGCTCACTCAAACATTAAAATCATGAGGTGGCTTCATTCCCCAATTTCCACATATTTTTAATTCAGATAGTAAATATGGAACCATAGTATAACACCCCTCCAGTTAATTTCTCCTGGAAACTGGAAATGCCATAGCACTGGGGCATCTTCACCAGTCAGCTCACTCCAGCAGGTGTTCACAGCTCCCACCCTACAGGCAGGAAGCGCTGTCATTCATTCTGCTTTCCTAGATTTTCTCTCTCTCTACAGTTACAGGGTTTCCTTCAGAAAGTGATTTTGAAGATTACATTAGGTCAATTCTAGAAATGTTCTGGCTGCTATTGTGTTTGACCACAGCTTCACAAACAGTAACGATCCCCTGCCAAAGAAGGTGAGAAAGTTTTTCATAGAAGCCTATGGCTGGGGGCTGAAGAGGTGGCTCAATGGAGAACACAGAGGGTAGTATTGTTCTTCCAGAGGACCTGAGTTCAGTTCTTGACACTCACACTGGGCAGCTTATAACCACCTGCAACTTCAGCTCCAAGAGATCTAACACACCCATGTGCATATATACCCCTACACAGAAACACACAAATATACATAATTAAAAATAAAATAAACACTTTAAAAAGAGAAATCTCAAAACTGTACTTCTGATTTCTGGAGAGTTAATGAACCAGACATATCATTATTGCATTTAATGATGAACTTGTTCCTTGACCGTGGCATGGAATTGGATCCAAACCTAACTAATTTGTAAGTGTCTGTTACTGTGCTAATGAAAGAATTATATTTACTGCCTACTAGACTTTCTCCACAAACTGGAGTCTTGGGAAATCCAGACAGCTAAGGATATTATTCTGCTGCTCTATCTGATGAAGCAGCTTCATGTACCCTACTGATGCTGCTGAAGTAAGCACATGTTTCCTAGGTCAAAACGCTTGCTATGATAAAGTGAGTATATCATCACAAATGCTAAGAATGCCCTTTGCATTGGGCAAAGGTCACAGGTAGATGCAGAATATTCAAATGGAGTTTCAAGACGGAAGTTTTAAGAACTTGTTGCATGGTCAAGGACATACCTGTTCCCCAAGGAACTAAATTGCAATTGAGAACACGTGTGGTTTCTTTTGCTATGAAGAGACACCATAGCCATGGCAAAAGGAAATGTTTAATTGTAGTGGCGGTTACAGTTTTACAGGTTTCGTTATTATCATGGCAGGAAGCATAGTAGCACAGAGACAGACACGGTGCTGGAGAAGGAGCTGAAAATTCTAGATCTTGCAGGCAACAGGAAGTGAACTGTCACATTGGACAGTATCTTGAGCATTCGTAAGACCTCAAAGCCCACCTCCACAATTGACACACTTCTTCCCACAAGGCCATATCTACTCCAGCAAAGCCATGCCACCCAATAGTGCCATTCCCTTCAGGGGCCATTTTCTTTCAAACTACCACAACATGTTAAATAAAAGGCCACACTGAATCAGAAGCAGGACATCTACAAATACTGGGGATGATTCTGATAACTGCACCCAAGAAGGAGAGACAAAGACACTATTTTGAACTTAATGTGCCTGGTATTGAAGAAAATGAACCAAGTATAGAATGTAGATGTGTAAAGAGGCAAAATTCTGTGTTCAAGGTACAAGCAACTGTCCATGGGAGGCAAAAGAGAGGCCCCAGCTAGGATCGTGGGCTTCTCTTAATTCTGTCTTGTCACTTTGGTACTTCCATGTGTCACCTACCCTCAAGCTCCTGTTCCTCGAGAGCTGATGTGGGCTCGTCAGTGTGTAGAAATGCTTTCAGAGCCTCCTTCTTCTGCCTTCATTCCTAGTCTCCACTGTCCTGGCCTCACCTTACTCGGGCCCTTTACAAGCGTGTTGGGCTGATGCATATTGTTTCCCAAACATGCAACCTCTTTCCTCGGCTGCCCTTCCATAAATATTCTAGATGCGTCTTTATCACCAAATTTGAACTTCACATGATTAACTATATCTTCAACTAGGGCTTGAGCTCTCAAAGAAGCAGCTGCTATCCTTGCCTGTGCAGTAATCCATCGAATGTTCCATATATGCCTGTACTTGCTCATCTAACCAGTTTCTCTAGTCTGATTCTTGCAATTATTTGTTTGTTTGTCTCAAAGAGATTTTTTTGGCCTAACGCAGTGTACCTTGAAGTTTGCTCAGTTCTCTAAGATTAGTGACCTTTTCTTTCAGTAATTATGCAACTTTCCACATTTCTATCTTAACTCCTTCCTTCTCTGTCTTTCTCAACCACTTTCAGGAGAGGAAGAGATTTGTTTTCAGAAATAGCTGGTTAACATAAAGGGAAAGGAATGAATGAAACAGTAGTCAAAACAGTAGTGACCACCCATTATCTCATAATTTCCATGGCTTAGCTGAGTGTTTCTGGTCCAGTATCTCTCATGGTGTGGAATCTTTTGATGTCTCTGTTGGTCCTGGTGGATCTGCTATGAAAGAGATTTGTCCACATGGCTGTTGACAATTTGCTGCTACATGGAAATCTTGTTGTCACAATGTGGGAGAGCTAGCTTCCCTCACATAAAATGTCACTGAAAACACTGAGATGAAGAACGTGTTGCCCTTTATGGACTAAGCTAAAGTCGTATGCTGTTATTCTGCAGCTACCTGTTGATACAAGTCCACTGTGTGGTGGGAGCAGTCTGCAAGTCTAGATGCCCTTCTCTGTCCCCACAACTGCAGAAACAACTACTAGAAATCAGTAATATATGGCTACAGATGACAACGTATTTGAGTGAAAATATAGATAAAAAGAATATGTGGTGTGTGTGTGTGCTATCATGCGAAGCACGGAGAATTCAAAACAAAGAAATTATATCTAGGAGTTCATTCTTAAGCAATAATACAATAAAGAACAGCTAAGAGATGCTTAGCCATAGAAGCCATGGAAAGTGGTTGCCTTTAAGGAAGAGAAAATGAGTCTGATCACAACACAGACGCCATCAGGAGTGTCGAGTGTCAGTTACCTTTAGCTTTACTGTGAGCCACCAAGCTATAGATGTCAGTCTTTTTCTGCACTGTGATAAAATACTCTAAGACAGCTTCTAGGAGAAAAATTATTTTCTGTGGTTCAGAGGATAAAATCTGTAATGAATGGGACGGCATGGCAGCAGACAGCCAAAGCAGGAAGCTGAAAGATTACATCATCAACAGCAAACACAAAGTAAGGGGGGCAAAGGGGAAGGGTGGTGAGGCTGTGAACTCTCAAAACCTGTCTCAATGGCGTACTTCCTCAGAAAAACATAATTCTTCATAATAATACTGATACCCTATTTATGTGTATTTAATATATTTTACACTAAAAAACTTGAAAACTACTCATAATTTTGCATATGGATTCATTACAAAAGAGTTGCTATTCTTATTGACATTTATTTTAGCTTGCCTCCTTTAAAACATTTTAATCCCAGTTCATTCCACTGGTGGTGATTCCCAAGTATATAATAATAAACATGAATGCATCCTACTAACTAGAAGTGGCTGCAGTATTGGTACCAAACACTAGGATTCATATAAATCTCAGGTTTTGTAACTGATCGTGTGAGTTACCAATTGTTCCAAATGTAATTAGCCAATCTTCTGCAATTTTTCAAGCTATAGGTAATAATAATAAATCAATATTTTACAAAGAAGTAAATCTATTGAAATAATTAGTCATCCTTTTAATGATTACAATCTTGAAGTTTATATGTTTTGTATTAACTGCACATATTCTCTCTTCCATTTGTGTGAAAAATTAGAATAGAAATTACCTAGGAGTTATTCAAAACTACCAAATAGTAGGATCCAAAGCCAGGTGTGGTGATGCACACCTGTAATCCTGGAACTTGAGAGTTAGAGGCAGTTGGACTGCCACAAATTCAAGCTCAACCTCAATAGAAAGTTCCAGGCCATTCTGGACAATATAGCATGTTCCATGCTGGCCAACACTATAAAACAATGTATCTTTTATTAAAAAGAAACATTATGATCCTCTCCATTACTAATTTGTCAAAAATCTTTCTCTTCTTAGGTAACAACAAAAGCCAGGAGTTTCAAGGGATTATTGGCTACTATATTCCAAGCAAGGAAATCTGCTGGGGACGGGGAAAGTTCATGGCAGTCTAACGTGTTAATAGAGGGCAAACAGAAAACACTGGGACTTAAGCATATGGATGAGGATCCAATTATCAGAGAATTAGAAACTTTAAGTTACTTTAAAGGCCTCCTGAATTTAACTGATTGAATCTTCTGACCCCCAAATTATATTATTATGTCATGTTCAGCAAGAGAATGAGGATGATTGATTAGGTATGTATGGATAGACCGGCCTACAGTCCCAGTACTCTGGAGGCTGAGGCAAGGGAATCTCCAATATGAATCCAGCCTGGGCTCCATGTACAGATTCTGTCGAACATCATGTTTAAGTAGAAGAGGGGAAGGGGTGTGCAGGATAGCTGTTCGTTATATTTTTCAGTTGTCTTTCCTTTTTGCTTTTTAGCTTTGATCTTTGTGTCCTGGTTGGGGAAGGTCGAGTGGGGAAAGGGTTACCTAGTGATAGTGCATGATAATTTTGCCTTTTATTTGTTTGTTTAAGGTATGTGAAATTATGGAGGAAACTAAAGTGCTGTTCAGTCTAGAAGACTATTCTGTCAAACAAGTAACACTGGAGCAAATCTTTCTGACCTTTGCTAATACCGACAGGAGGACCGCTGAGGAAATAAATATGCTATAAGATTGCAGTCCAACCAGTGCCCCTCTGTTCTCAGACTGCTGTCCCCAAATGAATACACAGAAGTCTTTCACAAGACTTTACACACGTACAAATGAGCACCCAGGGGAAGGTAGTCTGCAGGCTTTGAAAGTTGAGTGAATGACAAGTTATCAGAACCGTGAAGATTTCTTTCAATCTACTTAGAAACTTAAAAGTCCACAGTGTACCCTTTTGTCAGTCCCTCCCACAAATTATTCTTTGCAATGAGTTATTGGTGTGGTTCAAGTCCTCTGGCACACCATCATTGCTGGATCTTCACCAAAACTCCTCTCAGGTATCCTGCAGCTGTCCCAAGTCATGGAGATCCTGTGGTTATCGTTCCACAGGACCAGTCTCTTCACACACTCCAGCAGGTCATAGATGTGGTAGATGTTAGGGTGGACCAACCAAAGGCCCAGGATGTGGCTCTGGGTGGTGTAGTAATATTTCATTTGTATGTTAATAAATAAAGCTTGCCTGAAGATCAGAGAGTAAAACAGTTGCCTAGTCAGCCTTACAGAGCAGGCAGTGGTGATACGCACCTTTGACCCCAGTAACCACAATAGTTTGCCATAGAAACCGGGTGATAGAAGTACACGCCTTTAACCCCAGCACTAGAGAGGAATATAAAATGGGAGGAGACAGCTCTCAAGGCAGTTCTAAGGATTCCTGGAGGCAGGATCGCCATTTTGGACTGAGGTAGAGGTAAGAGCCAGTGGCTGGCTGCTTTGCTTTTCTGACCTTCAAATTGAATGCCAATATCTGTCTCTGGGTTTTTACTAATCATGCTATAGGGTTGTAGCTGAACTGGTCAGTCTGGGCCACTGAGACTGCCTACCTCAGGAGAGGTGCAGAGCCAGTTCTCCTAGGCCCACGCCATAGGGGTTATGGTGTGGGGAGGGGCCATTTCTCCCAAGTGATCATCTCTTTCATGGGGTATTGGGCCAGCTCTCCTGCTGTAACATCCAATGAGAATCAGTGTCAGCTTTCCCAGGGACAGTGATGGGCAGGGCTGGCATTGTATTTCAACATTCATGGTTTCTATGACACCCTGTGGCAACACAGGCCATGGACATCATCACATACCCTAGCTGCAGCAGGACCACAGACCCAGACGTGGCCCTCAGCAAGCAGTTCATAGTCCTAGACGTTTCATCTATGAATCAACTTTTTTTTTGAGCTATCTTTGACTAGTAAGTCTTTCTTTCCTCTCTCATCTACCCTACGGTCATTCTGCCATCTCCAGACTTACAGTCCTCAAGACCCATTGCTCTGACTCCACCTGGTGACTCCCTCTTCCTGTTTGCACCATTGTCTCCAAATCTACAAGTGTAGCTGCAGACCAAGGTTGGCTGTGCCTGGCCTAGGTCCAAAAAGCTCATGCTCTAGCCTAATTATAGTCACACAGGCCCAGTCTAAGACAGGCCAGAATGGTGTCCAAGAAGTAACAAATATACTACTGAACAAAATGACAGAAATTCGAGATTTAAAGTCAGAATTCAATGAAGAGATAGAAATATTGATGAGTCCTCAAGCTGAAATGAAGAAAGAATTGAAAAAGTCAATAACCCAAGTAGAAAACTCAAAGGAAAGCCTTGAAAGGAAAATGGCTCACATAGAAGATTGAATACCAAGACTCAGGCAAAGAACATATGTTTAAAAAAATTAAGCACAGGAAAAAAGCATGCAGGGAACAGGGGACACCATGAAAGGACAAAATAGTCTAATTATAGACATAGACAAAGGAGAAGAATTCCAGGCCAATGGCAAAGGCTAGTTCTATGACATGATCATAAAAGTGAAATGCCCCAAACTGAATAACAACATACATATACAAGAGGAGATAAGACCACAGAAGAAACTCCTCACAACATATCAGAATATGCAGAACAAAGAAAATATTTAAAGCTACAAGAGAAAAAAATACATCACATATAAAGGAAAACTCATTAGGATAACAGCTGTTTTGTCAGTGGAAAATTTGAAGCTGGAAGAACTTGGAGCGATACACTCCAAGTTCTGAAAGATCCTACCTGACAAACTAGACTATTGTGTTCAGCAAAACTATCTGCCATGATTGAAGAAGAAAGAAAACCCTTTCATGAACCAATGAGGCTAAAAGGATTAATATCCAGGAGACAACCCCACACAAAACACAGGAAACAATATTTCAGGCTGAAGAGAGTAATAAGCATAACCAAGAGAGTGTATAAAGAAAATGAAGCTATAATTACTAAAATACAAAATACAACTAAGAACACAAATAGCAAAGAGAAAAAACTGTCAACACAAACCTTTCAATCATATCTTTTAATACCCATGTCCTCAGTTCTCCCATTAAAAGACAGAGTTGATGACCTAAGAAACAAAATCTATTTTTCTGTGGTATACAAGAAACTCATCTTTATAAATAGGCACCACCATAAAGAAAAAAGATGGAAAAGGAACTCCAAACAGAACCAGAAAGGAAGCAAGCATTGCCATTCTAATATCTGGCAAATAGACTTCAAATTAAAACTAATTAGAAAGATAAAGAAGGGCTCTCCATTCTAATAAAGAGAACAGTTAATAAAGAAGACATTACAATCTTAAACATATATGTACCAAACTCTGGAGCACATAACTTCATAAACAGTGTGCCACTGGAATTAAGGACATTAAGGACACAGATTAATCCCAGGACATCCAGGGCTACACAGAGAAACCCCATCTCAAAAAACAAACAAAAAAAAATCAAGTCCAATTTGTGCTGCCCGTATATTCAATGGAGCATGGTCAAACTCCCAGTGGCCAGCCCCTTAAAGAAAAATGAGTTCTTCCCCATCACACACACACAGAGAAGCTATCAACTGTGAAGAGCTACATTTCGGCATCCCTTTAACAACTTTTCAGAACTCTCTTCGATTGCTTCCTGTCTAAACTGTTTCTCTTTATTTTGTGTAGGGGGGTGTCACAAAAGACTTTGATGTCTCTCACTCTCAGTTATGAGTCTACAGTCATAGATACCACTGCAAAAGAAGCTTCCTTGGTCATACTAGCTGCAGAAGCATAGCTCATAGACTTCCTCGCAGGTTTTGGTCTCCAGAAATCTCCATTGGCTGCATGGACACCAACATGGGCTCCAGCAGCAGCACGGATCATTGACATCAGCATGGCTTCCAGCAGCAGCATGGATCATTGACATCAGCATGGCCTCCAGCAGCAGCATGGACCACAGGCAAACATTTACATTACGCCCAGTGGCAACACGGACCATGAACATCAACATGCTCCATGATCAACACAATGGCAACACAAATTGTTGTTGCTCAGGGTCAGGGTGATTGTGGAGCTGGGAAACAAGATTGAGGCAGGACCCACACAACTCCCGCTTCTGCACAATACTCTGCCTCAGTGCCAGCTGTCCTGCCAGCACCCTGGCACACTGCAGCCATTGTGCTTGCAGCCCGAAGCCCCAAGTTCTCCCCTACCACAGTATTTTTAGCTAAGTTGGAGCATAAATAACCCTATCCTAATAGGTCCAATGTGTAGATCTAGTGTTTGCTTGTGGGGTATTAGTTTCCCTTATCATGCTAGGATTAAGAGAAATCCACGCTGGGCAGTGGTGGTGTTTGCCTTTAACCCCAGCACTTGAGAGGCAGAGACAGGCAGTTTGAGGTCAGCCTGGTCTACAGAGCTAGTTCCAGAACAGCCAGGGCTACACAAAGAAACCCTGTCTCAGGAGAACCAATGGAACCAAATAGAAGACCCAGATATTAATCCACACACCTATGAACACCTGATTTCTGACAAAGAAGCAAAAAATATAAAATGTCAAAAAGAAAGGATATTGAACAAATGGTGCTGGCATAACTGGATATCCACATGTAGAAGAATGAAAATAAATCCATATCTATCACCACGCACAAAACTCAAGTCAAATGGATCAAAGACCTCAACATAAAGCCAGCCATACTGAACCTCATAGAAGAGAAAATGCGAAGTACACTTGAACGCATTGGCACAGGAGACCACTTCCTACACAGACACTGAGAGAAACAGTTAATAAATGGGACCTCTTGAAACTGAGAAGCTTCTGTAAAGCA
>LOEQ01003144.1:136551-175107 GCA_001685075.1 Bramus lutescens | reverse complement strand
GGCTGGATATAATGGGCCAGGCAGTGCTTAAATGGATACAATTTGTGTGTTGTTGTTTCGGGGTATAAGCTAGCGGTGCGGAAGCTGGGCCGGACAAAAAGCAGGACCTTCTTCCCTTTCACTACACCTGTGGACTCCAGACTAGAATTGCTTAAAAGGGAAATGACAAAATCCAAAAAGTGTCAGCACCCACATCTCTCTGCTTCCCATTTCAACACAATGTGAGGAGCCCCAGTGACAGGATAACACTAAGAACAGCACCATAGTGTCTCTCCCATGATGGAGCACCCCTCAAACTGTGAGCCCAAACAAATTTGTACCGACCAGGGTCACTGCTTCTTTGGGACGGCATTGCCCACATTACGCTGGCCCTCTTTTATCAATTAACAATCAAGAAAGAGGTCCATGTACATGCCCACAGGCAATGTAATGGAGGTAACTCTTCAATTAAGGTTCTTGCTTCTCATTGTGTTTAGTCTGTGTCAAATAGACAAAAAAAACCACAAGAAACACACAAAATCAACAATAACAACAACAACAGCAACAGAAACAAAGTGGAGGTCAGTCTCTGGGATGCAGTTTGGACACCCTGGAACTCCATCATTCTTTTCTGTTCTCCAGGGGCACCACATGTGAATACTCCTCCCTCCTACACACATACATAAATAAAAATAAAACGATTCTTTAGACTATGTGGGAGGACACGGGTTACATGCAGTACTATACTACTTTATATAAGAAGCTTGAACGTCTGTAGTTTTGCGTATCTTCAGGAGTCCCAGAGCCTGGGGATGTCTAGGGATAGCAGTCCAATCCGGCCTCAGGCCAGGTCACCCCTCAATTCTGCAGTTTTTGTCTTCCACACTTTCTCTAGTCCCCGCTACAGGGTGTGGCTCTAGATTCTGCACTATTCTTCTTCCTACGACCAAGGTAAATTGCTAAACTTTGAAAACTAGCATCTTAATGTGTTTTGTTATCACATGGATGTGGATTCATTTGTCTGAGTGATGTGAAAGATCTCAGTTTGAGAACCAAGAAACAGATCTTCAGAGTAGGTAAAAATCCACTTGCTAGGAAAGCACAGGGCACACTCAAGGAGCTAGCTGTCATACTCTGGCCATGGCTTGTCAAGCCTTACGTAGAGATCATTAGGAGATCAGGTGAACACAAATCTGAGTCAGCATTGGAAACAGAAAGGAACATCATAGTGGTGCAAGTTTTAGCATGAGTTTATGGTGCCCTCTTGTGTTTTCTCTGAGAAATGCAGGCTTCGATCTAAGACTGGATTTTTTTCATTTTCAAGTTTATTTCAACTTCTACGTGATTCACTTTACGTGAAACTCAAAGGTGGTTTCAATGTATGTATCCAGAATTAAGTAGAATATACTTATAAAATTTCTTTGCCATTTTTATAGACACATATTTTTTAAGGATTTATTATTTTTATTGGTGAGTGGTATTTACTGTAGCATTATTGCAATGTCTGTGGAGGCCGGAAGTTGGCATCAGGTCTCCTGGGGTTGAGATGGAGTTATAGGAAGGTGTGAGCCACCCCCCATGGGTGCTAGTAACTGAAGTTGGGGACCTCTAGAAGAGCAGCAAAAGAGCCACTTCAGTACTCTCATCCTCGTATATTGAAAAACAGTCCTATTGACCGGTCTGATTCAATATTCAGACAAAGGTGCAGAAAGAAGCCATTTCAATAGATAGTGACAGAAGTATGTTTGGTGGACGGGGATCTGGGGGTGATGGGAGGATGGGTGGTGGGCAGTGGATCTGGGGGTGACGGGAGGATGGGTGGTGGACAGGGATCTGGGGGTGACAGGAGGATGGGTGGTGGACAGGGATCTGGGGGTGACAGGAGGATGGGTGGTGGGCAGGGGATCTGGGGGTGACGGGAGGATGGGTGGTGGACAGGGGATCTGGGGGTGATGGGAGGATGGGTGGTGAGCAGGGGATCTGGGGGTGATGGGAGGATGGGTGGTGGGCAGTGGATCTGGGGGTGACCCCTCCTACCCACCACCGCAGTGGATCTGGGGGTGACGGGAGGATGGGTGGTGGGCCGTGGATCTGGGGGTGACGGGAGGAATGGTGGCAAGAAAGAGATCAGAATGGGGGATTAAGTAAGGATGGGAGGGATGTGTGGGAAAAGGAGAGAATATGGGGAGAAAAGAGAGGAACGGGGAGAAACAATTAAAATTTACGCTCATTTGAGGGATTGTATGAAAACCTAATATAGTAGAAACTTCCTAGGTTTATTTATTTATGAAGACAATCTAACTGAAATCATCAAATAACAGGAGAGGCAGAGCCTCCAACTGGACATTTCTTGTCACCAAATGAAGTTTCCAGTACTAGGAATAGGTTATATTTAATTAACTGTTGGCCAAAGGGGTCCCATTGGAAACCCAAACACCCTAGGCTGTTGCTGTAGCTTGCTCTCCACAAGTTAACAGTAAGGTCTTCCACAGTCAGTGCCCACACAACTTATTGATCTTGGAGAAATTGAGCTGGTGCCAACATAGAACGTTCACCCTCAATTCTAGCATCTTTCATACAGGAAGGTACTCTGTGGGCTACCAGAAAACAAACATAAACACCAACTCAACATTGAGCCCTTTGATTTACAATGGTGTTCTGCATGCAAGACATGGTAGTGCAGTGCTGCAAAAATGTGGGAGTAACCAAGCAATTCCTGATTTAACTTAAGGCCCACTCTGTAAGATGGAACCCTTACCCCACAATGAAAGCTTCAGTGACCAGGAACCGGATATTAGCGATCCCAGGGACGTAGGGGATAACCAAATACGATTGTTATGTATAAAATGGCTCTAATGACATTCTGCTATACCCACAGACCAGTGCCTTTCTCAGCCATCATCAGAGAAGCTTCTCTGGCAGCAGATGGGAAGAATTACAAAGACCCACAGCCAGACACAGATGCAGAAAGTGAGAAACTCAGACACAATTCGTATGCCTCCATGAAATCACTCCCATCAGGGTTCAAGGAATTCTGTGGAGAAGGTGGCCAAAAAAGTGTGAGAGCCACAGGCAAGGGAGGAAACCAAGAAAACAGGCCCTCTAAATCAAAGTGATCAGTGCACACATGAACTCACGGAGACTGAGGCAGCAAGCCGAGGGCCTCTTCGTGTGCGTGAGTCAGAAATTGTGGGACTTCTCTAACCACACTGTGTAAGCCAGTTCAACAATGTGACTGCTGTATTAGCTGTAAACTCATAAATGCTAGTTAATATGTATTCATTCCATCAGTTTTTCGTTTTCTAGAGAGCACCAATACAGATTGCATGTGACAAAATAGATGTGTTAGCTATATTAGATGCATAAATTCATAAGACATAAAGATAGGTAGAAACACCTAAGGAGCAGAGGCCAGCGGGGCTGAACTGGGACTCATGGCCGTGTGTTTGTGTAGAGGAAAAAGTCTGTCTAGGCTGGCGTCCCAAAGGTGGAATATGAACTCCAACAGTCCAGGAAGTCTGACTTCATGCTGGCTACTGTACATTCCTCTACTTCGACAGGATAAATGAATGATCTACTCAGAAGGTAGACCAGAAAACGTCTATCTTGAACATGGTTAGCTGAGCCCAGATAAACTTTCATTTATCAGAGACAATAAATATCAGAGATTCTCATTTTCATGGCCACGAGGGCAGACATATCTGAAGGTCTTATCTCCTGCCTCCCTTTAGTGTTTTGAGATTATCTGAAGCAGGGGTCTCCATAGAGAGACCTCACATTCACCTCTGGGATACACTGAACACCACCCCACACAGACAGCTGAGCTGATCCCTAAGTCCAGTACAAGCTTCATCTTTAGAAGTCCTAAAGTAACCTCTGACAATCTAATCCAAACTTCCTGTAACTTGACACTTCAGGTCATCCAGTATTCTACTCTCCACCCAAAATGGAAAAGCAAGTAAAATAGAGAAACAGCCCATAGCTGGTTCTCCTCACAGCTACCGAAATTCTCAGTGTACATCTCCCTGCAAGGCACAAGTCAGGGCCAGCCCAAATGTCTACCCCTTATCACCCAGAGTGCCTTTTCTGCAGTTGCACAGTGTCACAGGGCTTATTGACCAAATCCAGAGACGACCAAATCTGTGACCAAATCAATTAAATACTGCTGTGTCCAGCAAACCTTCTGTTCAACTCTTTTTGTTCTGTGTGTTTTTCAACTTTTCTGTACTTGTTGTTCACTATGTGATACTTTATACTTGTATACATCCTGTAGTATTCAAATCAGGCTAAGTGTACTTCAAACATTTGTCATTATTTTGTGGCCAAACATTTATAATCCCTTCTTTTAAAAAAGTATGTATATTCAATCTATTATTATATGTTGCTAATATTAATAACTTAATACCCATTGATAAATGTTTGACCTCATTGGGTGTTTCCTTGGAAGATTTATCTATTTGTATATGTTTACGTGTATTGTTGGTATGTGCACATGTGAGTGAAAGTGTCCAGAGGGACAAGGAAAGGGAGTTGTGCTGGAGCTGGAGTTCAAGGTGCCTGGGATTTGCTTGACATGGGTGCTCAGAACTGAATTAGGGTTCTCTGAAAGAAGAGAGAGTGCTTCAACTGCTGAGCATTCTCCAGAGTCCTGCAATGGGCATTTCTTAAATAATTCATGAAAACAAACAGTCAAAAAAAAAAAACCGGAGCTGTCCCAACAATAAATGATTGTTTTAGTCAAAGCCTGCCTGACCCTGTGGATGTTTACTGGCATTCTGAGAATGCTGGCAGGATATGCTATCGTGATTTCTCTTAGGGCACCCAACTTCTTACAGAGAGCCAGTCCGTAGATCACAACTCTTTGTCACAGTCTCTGACATCCACTGAGGAGGACACAGGGGTCACCAGACAGAAGAGTATTGAAACTGGGGGCCTGTCATCATGCCTGCCTCCTGTGGGTTTGAAGAAGACATAATCAAACAGCAGGAATATTGATTATCGGAAGCCCGTGCAAAAAGCCTGACCTTTAGAGAATGCCAGGAGATGGAGTCATTTGTTTTCAGGAGTAGCGACTGTAAACGTCTACTGAAGGCTTATTATTTATTAGAAACAGACTCTCCACTAAAATATTACCTTTTAAAAAATAACCAACCAGTGAGGTAAATAGACATTTTCATGATTATTAAGAGGCAAGTCCAGCATGCAAACATTAGCTTAGTATTTTGTGAACTGAATACCACATTGTTTTATAAATTGTTTTAGCATTTGTATAAGAAAGTATTAAGGCAGGTTGAAATTCAAAGACACAGATATACATACACCATTTCTCTTTTTCACTAGATGAATATGTGGCAGATGATAGATTAATGAAATGGGTGAAGAGAAAAGAGAGAGAGAGATGGATAAGAGATAGAAAGTGTGTGACAGATCAATATATGAACTAGATGAGAGATAATAAGAAGGTAAAAGATTGATAATACATGTTAGATGTATAGATTGATTGACAGGTTAATACAAACGTAGATGGCAGATGGTAGATAACTGATAGAAAGATCCATAGATGGATAGACATGTCTATGCCTCAGGTCTCACTACATTATTAACTATTTCAATAACCATACTAATTGTATCACTTTTTGGATATTTATATTATAATACAGACTGAAAAAATGGATTTTTGTTTAGAAAAATTTTGTAGCAGCTTCTTTTCAAACTGCAAAGCCCTCTAGTGGTGCACCGGGCTACTGTTAGATTGTTGATTTAGAAGCTATGCCCTCTCTGTGGACAGCAGTGCCTGAAGGCAAAGACAGGTAAACATGGCAACATGCTAAAACACATCACCGATCTAGAAACCCCTCCTTCTAGCTAACTTCTACTCTGTGCTGTTAAGTCCCCTGTCTGCAGCATTTTTAAAAAGAGTAGAAAGTCTCTTTCTAGAATTGAACTTCACAGGAAAATCTGTCAATCGGAAACTCCTTATTCCTTATTTTGAAAATATTGTTATTAATTAGATGGAGACTTTCTTCTTACTGTCTTCAATTAAAAATTATTTGTCTTTTTTACTGCATGTGAACATTCTCCTTCACAAACAAGGACAGAGCTTGGGCACAATTTCTCTTTTTCTTCTCTACTCTTTTCTTTTGTCCTTTAAAGGAATAGCATTATGAAAATTCAGATTTTTCACACTTTGCTCCCTTCTGCTTAATTGATTTCCAACATGAATTAAAATGGTCAGAAGGAAAATTTAAAACAAGTGAGACACATATTCCTGGTAAGATCTTATAATAAGTATGTAATCATATGTTAGTTATTGTGCTTGCTACTTTTAAGTCAACTTGACAGAGGCTAAAATCATTTGAGATGACGGAACCTCAATTAATTTCTTAAGATTGGCTTGTGGCCAAGCCTTTAAGGCATTTTCTTAACTAATAATCGGTGGGGGAGAGCCCAGTCCGATGTGGGTGGTGCCATCCCTCAGCTGGTAGTTATGCATTCTATAGAAAAGCAGGCTGAGCAGGCCAGGAGGAGCAAAACAGTAGATAGCACTCCTCTGCGGCTTCTGTATCAGCTCCTGCCTCTGGGTGCCAGCCCTGCTTGAGTTCCTATCCTGATTTCCTTCCATGATAAACAATGTGGAAGTATAATTCAAATAAACTCTTTTCTCCCCAACTTGCTTTTTGGTCATGGTGTTTCACCTTAGCAAACGCTAAGACAGTTGTCCTCGCAAACAACAATTACATACAACATTCAGTGTGCCTATTGCCCACCATGTAGGAGCATAATTCAATCTCTCAATCTTTGACATGGTGTCACTGTGCCCTATAACTAGCCAAGGATCTCTAGGAGGTGAACCTGCTGTGCTTTTCACTCAGTTAGGTAAAATGTGTCAGCAGCTCAAACCTAGCTCATCAGGATCCCTCAATGAGGAACATGGAGGTCCTAGGCCAGCAAATGTGACATCATGCTGCAGAGGTTCTGTAGGAATAAATAATCCAATTGAATCAATTAATTTTTAATTGCTTCAAACAGGAAATTGGGTGTAGCTCTGATGACATACAGATAGGTAAAGACACAACTTCTTTTTTCAAAGACCACTTCACATAGGACATCTCATACCAAGGTATGATATTGTCTCTAGTAATGAGAAATTTTCAGACAAGGAGGAATGGAAGTGGAGTAGAAGAGCATTCCAAGTAGAGATCAACACATGTCCTGCATTTCCAAAGAGGTTTAACCTTGTGTGAGTGCTCACAAAGAGTCTGTAGCCTGGGGAGCTCTGCCAAGAACAATTATTGCAAAGACAAGGAGAAATGAAATTAAAGTAGACAGGTGTGTTTTCATTAGGGATGTGGACTTCATCACTCAGACTGGGATGTGCCTTGAAGATGTGAAGTTGCCTCACCGATGGTTGAATAAGATCACATTCTATTAACAGATGCTTCCAACTGGCCTGTGACCCAACTCAACTATAGTTGTAACTTGACCCCTGTCCTCCTTTATGCCACATCTTTGTGGAAATGACACCCTGACTCCCTTGAGAGAACTTGGGTTGAAGTCTTTTCAGCAGAACCAGACTCTTCACACTTGGCAGTTTATAGTTCCCACCTTTGAGATAAAAGGATAAAAATGTTCTGTGTCCCTCACTTTCAAATTCCCTTTTCTAAAGGAGCTGTGGAAGGAGGCAGCTACCAGTGCAGGTGAACAGAGAAGCCCGAGTCACTATTTCAGTAGAATATAGACTGTTCTTGTGTAGGGCAGAACAGACAGGAAAGACACAAAGCTTAAAGATCTCATAATCCATCTCATTTTCATTATAATATATTTTATCATCTGTTAATGTCACAACCACATAAGGTTATCAGCTTACAAAGAAAGAAGGTTTACCTTGAGCCAAAGTATGGAGGGTTCTGTCCATGGCCAGTTGGTCCATGTTTTTTTGATCTTTGTCCAGGTAGTATATTATGCCGGGAGTATGCAGTGGAGTAAATTTGTTAAATTGAAGATAAGAACAAAGAGAGAAAGAGAAAGGTGGGAGGGAAGGAGAGAAGGAGGGAGGGAGTTAGGGAGGGAGGGAGGGAGAGAGAGAGAGAGAGAGAGAGAGAGAGAGAGAGAAAGCATATCCTTCAAGAAAATACCCCCAGTGACCTGACTATCTCCTTCCAGTTCCCCTACTTGTCATACTTCTTTCTTCTCCCAATTGTACAAAGATGGAGACTGAGCCTTCATTTAACACATGAACCCTTACTGTGCAACCAAGACTATAGCATCATCTTATTCTAGGAACAACCAGAGAGCTAAGGGAAGGGAAGTCCACACTTCTTAGACTTCACACATACCCAAAAGTCTCTACTTGAAAAAATTGATACCATTTTTATGACCCTAAACCTTAAAGCTGAATGGTGTTCTCCCTTCTCACAGGCTTGTTTCTGTCTCCTCTTTGGCCAGGAGCTGCTCCTGAGTAAATGTCCATGCAGAATGAAATGTGTTCTCACATGCAAATGTGCCCCTTTGAAACTCTACCAAGATCAGTCATACTTTCAAGGTGTACCATCCAATTCAGTTTACATAGCCAGTGTTCCTCAAGAGCATGCATATGTCAGGAGATGTAGTAAAAATTCAGCAATGAAGAAAATGGTTGAAATTATAGTCCTAAATGAGCTTAGCTCCAGTAAAATAGACTGACAACAACTACCTAAGACCCCTTGTAAGCAAAAGGAACTAAAAATGTCCAACAAGTAATCTCAAAGGCTCATTTCCAAAAACCTACAGAGGAATTAACTGGAATCTGAGTTTTTCTTTTCAGTAGAATGCCCTACATCTGTTGATAATTCACACAGGACAAAGATCATTGACCCTCCTAAGATTTTATATCTTGGCTCTGAGTTACTGATGCCCATGTTCACACAGTGGAGCCAACACTACATCCCATGAAGAGTGGAAATAGGCTGAAGAACTGTGGAGGGCAAAGAGGCCTTGATCATAGACACAGGCATTAGAGAAGCCAGGGAAGATAAACTTATCTCTTCAGAGCAATAGCTTAGCTGTTTTCCCAGAATGTTGGGGGGAAATGTAGTTTATAACCTGGTAATCTATTGCTACCTGTTGAGCCAAGTCCAGGCCGTATCTTTGAGAACTTATGGTTTATTTACCCCAAACCCTTTCCCCATAAAACTTTGATCATTTCTTCTGGGCCATAAAAGCCATTATTGTGAGAAATGTCATTTTTACAACAGCCTAAGTGACTTCTATATTATCTTAGGGCCATACCAATCCTGACACCCATAGGCATTATGTTTACCTCAGTCAGTCTCCCTAGACTCTAAATCTTGAGCTGAGCATTATCTGAGTCAGCGACAACCATTCTTATGAAAAAAGCCAGATGTACTTTGTAAAGAATCTCAATGTAAACATTTCTTAAATTGTTGTGCACTTGGGACAGAGTTAATTGTTATCAGAAAACTTTTTTTCATCAAGATTCTATTGTGCTTTAGAAAATAGCTGAAATAAAATGATCTGGGCCAGACTAGAAGTCCTGGTCCACAGCAGGTTACAATAAATCAGGCCAGGCAGAATTTCATTCTTGTCGCTTCATGGCTTAGTTTACCTGCAGGGGAGAGAAGAGAAAATGAGTAGAGAGAGAAAAATTGGTGAAAGTCCCAAAGGGGCCAAGAGTACAAACATCTTAGGAACCTGCTGCCTCCATCCATCAACCTTCATTGTGCGACACCATTTAACTCACCCAAGCCTTTTATATGAGCTGGGGGATAGATAGAGAAATAGCAAGTATGTCGAAAGTAACTGGAGAGAGACTACTTGCCAATAGAAGAAAACTCTAGGAAGGCTCACATTTGAGACCTGAAGGATAAACATGATTCTTCAAGTAGTGTAGAATAAGGAGTGGGACACCTCACAGCTAAAGATTGGGTGAGAATGGATGCCTTGATGGGAAGAATTGTTATAGTCTCTTATTTTCCATTAACTTCCTCTTGCCAGGGATTTCTCAGATGTCTTCCACACCCATTAAATAACCCCTCTTGCCCTCAGGGTAAGAGGTAAGCCTGTTAACAGAAGCCACTCACCAAAGCCCAAAGATATGTTCCTGGATGTTTTGGGATTATTATTTCTCGGAGAGAGCTTCCTCATTCTTAACAAATGCATTTAGTTCTGTACACATGCCCTTCAGGTGACAGGACACTCAGCTGCCCAAATCAGTCCTTGCCCCTTTGGAGTTCCCACTCTAGGGAGATCTGACAAGAAGCAATGGTACAAATAATTCTCTGGGGTGATGTGTCTTAGGAGGAAAAGGAAGCTGCAAAATGTAGTGGGAAAGTGGGCTATACAGGAAGTTTTATAGAAGGATTGCTAAGAAGGTGACATTTGGTTCTGGTAAACAGTCTGGCAGGTATAAGGCTATTTAAAAAAATACTGTGCTCCTCACTTGACTATTGAAATGGTGGGCTCTAAATAACTGGAAATTTTGCCATATTGCCAGAAGAAGAGGGCTAAAGTCTTGGTCAAACATAGGAGGAGCTTGTACTGAAAGACTTTTATAACTTATCAGACCTCCCTGTAGGAAAGAATGGAGCCATAAATAAAAGATGGGGGGGCACAACTTGACCAAAACTGCTTAGCTGGATGTATAACTCTGGCTCTCTATTTAAATGTCAGATCTGTCCCAGCACCCCAAAAATGTGCTTGAAAGGGGGTCATTGTATCTCTTCCCAATATACCTCACTGAATAAATCTGTTTCTGGTTTTCATGAAAATTTGGTTCTTTTAATTGACTTATTAAGGGTGTATAGCTAAATCTGGCTTATGGGCAGGGCACAGTTCTGACCACAAGTTGAGAAGAACTGGCTCCACAGCTCAAGATAAAAAGTGAACCATCTGAAGCAGATGGGATTGAGCAAGGCTGATTTAAGACAGGCTACCAAATAAGATCAACTGCTCTTTCCCTCTGGTTTGTGTGTGACACTCCTGCTCCGACCAGTCAACTCCTAGCTCCTTGCTTGCTGCACATTCCTTTCTGTGTTGTGCTCTGGATCCCTCACATGGAAACCCTTTCACCTTCACCTCCCCAGGTAGCCTCTTCCGTGCCATTCTCTAAGATCAGCAAGTCCTCCTTCTATTCACCTTTGGCTTCTCTTATACCTGTGAAGGAAGCACTCTTCTGGGAGCTGCACAGACTCAATGCTGCCATCACCAAAGGTCTTTTTTGTGCCTTAGCACCATAACACTCTAATGAAAATGCTATTTACCCCCACTCCCACCACCACCACACACACAGCCTAAAACAAATCTGTCCAGCAAGGTAAGAGAGAGGAAGTGGGAGGAGGAAACAACACAGTGGGGAGAAAATGGAGTCACATCATAGTCTGATGCAGAATTAAAAATTCCTCCAGGGAAGCCCACCTTCCATCAGTGGAGCCTATGGCGTTTCAGAGACACAGCCAAGTTAAGGCAAATCAGAGGACTAGGAAGAGTAGGGAATCCATTGATATGAGGAGGGGAAAACAGGGGAATATGGGAAGCAAAGAAAACTTCTTGTGTTAGGTAAGAACATCTCTAGGCCTACAATTCTCAACAAAATGCTTACTAAAGCCACTCCAGGCCTGCAGCTTGTGAGTTCTTCATCCTGCTAAGTTGAAGAATGGATTTCAGGGCCAGCAAGAAGGTGAGCCTTTGGGGAAAGTTCATTATCAGTTCCTATATGACAACTTAGAGATAAGATGAAAGGAAGGTATGGAAGTTTTTGCACAGCAAGAACAGGTACTAGAGGGCACCCCTCCACACTTCAACACTGCTGTCTGGGGTGAAAAAGCTTTCACTGTGTTGAAACCTGGCTGTGGTATTGAGCTGTTCATCCCAGACATCCTAAAGACAACATTCATGTAACTGTTCATTCTAGTGTCTGGACTGGGATTTGGGCCACACCCTCCCAAGCAGCTGTGTTTGCATAGGTGCTATGGAAAAAGAGAATGAGACACCAGAGTAAAAGCCCACATTCTTACCTGGGTCTGAGATTACTGACTTCCTGGCCAGGACAAAACTGTCTATAACACCTTATGTGTTTTTAGCTTCCAGATAAGGACAAGAAGCAGAAATGCTTATTTTTTGATGTCTCTACCCTGAAACTCCCTGAACTGTTTCTCCTGTTTGCAATACCTTTGAGGAACAAAAGCTCCATTTTTTTTTAAGTCTAGACTCCAATTATACTATGGGGTCATTAGGTCAACAAGACCAGGACTACATGAGAAGATGTGTTATTACTTTGTAATTACTAGTAATTGCAGCCTGATATTGTTTGCATCTTGATTATTCAGTTCAATTTCCATGAAAGGCAGTGGACTTTCCTCTGGCCCTGATAAAACTTCTGTGTTTATAATTTCTTATCAATTCTTGCTCTAGCAAGAGGATATTCATTCTCACATGAAACATGGACCATCATCCTGAGGTGCCAAATGGAGCAGAGGCTAAGAGACTCAAGCAGGAACCAAAGTGTTGGCAAGGCCTCCTGAAGAAAAGATTCCAGAAGACTGGAGCAACCCAGAGACTGGGTGCTTCTGTCTCTACTTTCCCAAAGAATCACTGTTTATTCAGATGCACAATGACCTTCTGGGGATGCCTGTTGGCTGAGCTTTTGTGAATGATCTTTCACAAAACAGGCTCGGTTATTGGCCTGCTCTTTTCTGGGTCCTCAGCCATCATTTGTGCCTGGTCATCCACTCCACCCCCCCTCTTTTTCTCAGATTTTAGAGTTATATTCTCTTGGCATTTTGGAAATTTTAGGCCAAATAAATTACATTTGAAATTTATTATTATTTATTATTATCATTATTAATTTTGTGTGTGTGAGTATGTTTTTCTGTGTGAGATGTCTGTGAAGGTGTGTGTACTGTGGAATACATGTAGAGCTCAGAGGACGACTTATGGGAGTCAGTTCTCTTTCTGTGATTGGGTGCTGGGATTATTCTCAGGTCCTCAGGCACACATAGCAAACACCCTCTGAAGCTATTTTGCAGTCCCCCTATAGTAGTATTTTTACATCATAAGAAAACCTGCAGTAATATACATTGTATCCTTTACATTTTCTGGGACAGCACCAATTCAGATTTATGGCCGGCTTTTTTTTTGGGGGGGAGGGATGTGGTAAATTTTACTGATGGTATTTAGAAGAGGAGAGTAGAGGTACCTAAGCACATCCCCTTCTTCTGGATGTTTGGGATGGAAACTGAGTGAAAATCTTAGTGTTGGGACTGAGTTGGGGATAGGGACTTCTTAGGAGTTGAAGGCCTTTCTCTTGCTCTCATATTCTTCCGGAGTAGATGGTGTGGGAAGTCTATCACCCTTTTGTTGTAGCCATACTGGTTGTCATATCAGGAAATGAGCTTTACAAAGTTGTCACTGAGTGCAATGCCAGCCTCAACATCAAAAGAGGAAGAATAGACATTATTATTAAAGGAATCATTGATAGTATCTTGGTTAGGATTTTTATTGTTTTGAAGAGACACCATAACCACAGCAACTCTTACAATGGAAAACATTTAACTGAAGCATCACTTTGCAGTTTCAGAGGTTTGGTTTCTTATTATCATAGAAGAGAGCAAGGCAGTGACATGGAGGCAGACATGGTGCTGGAAAAGGAGCTGCTACATGTTGATATGCAGGCAACAGGAAATAAACTGAGAATCCTACATCTTGCAGGCAACAGGAAGCGCTCTGACTGTCACAAAGAGCAAAGCTTAAAGGAAAGAGACCAGAAGCCCGCTCCCATGGTACCACATTTCTCTAACAAAGCCACACCTACTTTAACACGGCCACAGCACATAATAGTGCCACTCCCTTTTGGGGTCATTTTCTTTCAAACCACACAGATGAAAACAATATCTGCTTTGCAAGAACTGAAGGGAGGCCTGGTAACCAGGCACCCAATATGGCCAAATCTGTTCACTTTGGCCTTCATCATTCTGTCTCAGGGACAAAGCTGCTACTGAACTAAACGATGCAGATATCTCTGGAATAGGAAGAAGCAGAGAGCTATGTCTGTTCATTAATGGTCATTTTGACATCTAAGAAGTTGTTAATTAGTTCATTTCTTTTTCAAGTTTGGGTCTTGCAATGCAGCTCTGGCTCATATCACACTCACTCATTATGTAGCTCACATTGGCCTTGAGTTGATGGCAATTCTCCTGCATCAGACCTTACCTTAGAAGTTTGAATTACAGGCTTGGGCCACCAAATTGCAAGTGATATTATAAAACTGAGGCTAATATTTTACCCATGCTAATAAGGCTAGCAGCAGAAGTAGATCATGAGTCTCTCTACAGAAAGCCTTTGAAACTCAAGGGCAGAATCATACCCTCTGAAATAACACTGTATTTAGGACTCGGAAAGGAGTCTTAGCTAAAAACTTCATCTCAAAGTATATATTTCCCTCAAAACAGCTTCTTTTTTCAGGCTGGAGTTGGAGACAGATGGAAGAAAGGGGAGGTGTCAGGATTGAAGGCTTAGAAGAGTTTCGCTGGTCTGGTGAATGGTCCTCTGGGGAAGAGTGTGATCAAATGTGTCTCTGTTTTGGTAGACAAAAAGAATTCATTTTCAGAGGAAGTAAATTAAGTGAGCTTACCACCTGGTTATTTCACCTGAAACCATCCTTTGCTTTCCCAACTTGGCAAGGATTTATCACTCGCCTCTTGGGTTTGTTCCAGTTTCTGAGCAGAGATGCACTTTGCTTTCTCTCCCCTCCAAATAGCTGCCACCCCTGCATCATCCCTGATGTATATTAGCATCCAATCATTGTCATCCGACTAAAAAGTCAAAACCCACAACATCTTGTTATTGTGTGATGGATGAGTGCCACATGTGGGGCAGTAGAAATACTGGGGCTGCAGTTAAGATGTAGTTCTCTATCACTGGTGGTACACAGGTTTAGAGTAAGGTTTGTCTAGCTAGGGGCTAGATATTGAACCTTGAGCCATGTGTATGCTAAGCAAGCCCTCTATCA
Source organism: Bramus lutescens (assembly GCA_001685075.1). Lineage (NCBI taxonomy): Eukaryota > Metazoa > Chordata > Mammalia > Rodentia > Cricetidae > Bramus > Bramus lutescens. Next base: position 160,124 of record LOEQ01003144.1, on the reverse strand, counting down.
AGGAGTTAGAGCCCTGGAAATGATTGATTTATATGAAATTTAGATTTTCTTTCAACTCTAGGAGTCAATCATTTTATACAAAGAAACACTTGGGGGCATACTTTCTCTTTGCTGATAACCACTGACACATCACCAAAGCTTTGTTCTTTGGACACTGAAGTTGAGACAGTCACCTCTGCTTCTACTGTGATATTCATTCTTGGCTCCAGGATAACTGAGTTTCAAAAGCTACAGTGCAGATGAATGTGGCGCCATCCAGCCTGGCAAACAAAAACCAAAATATCTATCCATGTATCTGTGAAAGTATTATTTAGGTATTTCAAAATAATTTTAAAAATAACTAAATGCACCAAGCAAATGAGGCTGAAATTGAATGCACACAGAGTGAGGAACTTGGCATTGTTTTCCTACCTCTTTGCCAAAATAGTTTGACAAGTTGTCTTTAAATAATCACAATAGAAAACTTCATGACCTCTTTTACTTTCTTCTCCTCCATGTCTTCCTTTTTTCTCTTAGTCTCTCTCTTTCTCCTCTATCCTCTCCCAGTAGGGCCTTCCTTCTTTCTGCCAAATACTCAACGCTGACCCTGTTTCTGTCTTCCACTTTCATGCATAAACAAGTGCATATGCCTTATTGTATGTAATATGATAGTCTCCAGTGCTTTCCATTTTCTGCAATGACTCTTGGAATTTTTTATAAAGCCTGAATCTGTTTTACCTTAAGCCATGCAGATCTCCACTCCTGTTCTTAATCCTGTCCTGCAGGAGCACTGCCACTATTGCCTAGATTCTAACTCATCATTTTTATCACCCTATGTTCACACTTTGTCAGGTTTTATCTCCTTAAGACTCAGTTTCCCCGCATGTTCCTTTTAATCCTTAAAATACTCCTGACATACTTTTCTTCCATATTAGGGACCAAATTTATAAGTGAGTTGATGATATATGCTGAAAATCACTTAAGTTTCTGTAAATACTTCTTATTTATGCACATGTTTGCTTGTTCCTTCCTTGCCAAGGGAAGAATGTAGAGGTGAAAGATCACTTGTGGGAGGCAGTTCTTTCCTTAGACCAAGAGGTAGGTGTTTGAATGCAGGCTATAAGGCTTTGTCGCAATCACCTCTACCTGTTAGGTCATCTTGCTGGTTAGTTTCATTTGTACTGTCTCCTTGGTCTGTATTTTTACCCCCAACCTGATCTACTTGCCTTGCCTCCAGAAGGTCCCTTCACATCTTAATGTTAACTATGGTCTCTTCATTACTGAGTACGAGAGTTATGGCAATGTTCTTCATGCTCAAAGAATTATGTCTCCATAGAGATTTTATGTCCTGTTTTTTTTCTTATTTTGTCTCATTAGCACTTAATTTGAAAGACTATCTGATTTTTTTTAATCTTATAAAAATAAAAGAGAGGTCTACATTTCTTAGGGAAAAATAACCAAGTAGTTCAGAATAAGCAGACTAGTCCTGGGTACACATCAGCTGTGGTAGGGGATGGTCTTTGATGAATGGCTGTAGGCCTCAGTAAGGAAACATGAGCACTGCATATTTGAGAATAAACCAGAGTTAAGAATGAGGGTGCCCAGAAAGTTGAATGGGAGATGGTAGCTAGTCAGGAATGCTAGCCTTTTCTCAAAAAAACCTCAGATGAAAATTATCACCATTGTCATTTTATGGAAAGCAAAAATTGCAAACTAAAGATGTCATAAGCAGCTTCAGACACACAGCATGAGTGAATTTTGTGCCTACAGTATCCAGTGGGCCTGATCTAGCTTCCTTACCCTTTAGCCACGCTGAGGTCAATATTGGTCTTTGATTCGCAGAAGAGTTTTGAAACACTGTTTCCACATCATTATAGTTGAAATAGACTAAGAGAAATGAAGTTACTTACCCTATGCTGTAAACCAGTAACTGTTAGTGTTAATATTGAAAGTCATGTTTGGCCTTGAAAAGCAGCCTTTTACATTTTTTTGCAAAACTTTACCGAGGGTGGAACTTAAAGTGGATCAAGTTGCAGTTCAAGATTGCATCCATAGCAATCACCTGAATATGTTCTGAAGTAGAACCTCCTTGCTCAAGCTTCTTGCTGCCTTCCATATCTTAATATAGACATATCTAGGTTTTTCATAAAAAAGACAGAACATATCATCATTTCTGTTTTTTCCTCCTATTATTATCTTGATTCCTTTCCCCCTCAGATTAGGCTCTTTCCTTTCTCTTTGCTACTTTCATATCATCTATCTATCTATCTATCTATCTATCTATCTATCTATCATCATCATCATCATCTATCCATCTGTCTTTCTATCTATCTCTTTCTATATATGTATATATCCAGATACCTGGTATCCTAGAAAGATAGATGATAGACAGATAAATGATAGATAGATTATTGATAGATGATAGATAGATACAGATAAATATTAAATATCCATAAAGCTATTATTTTTTCTATCTGTTTGTTCATCCATCTATCCATCAACACATCTATCAGCTATTCATTTTTATTTAAGTGTGTGTGTGTGTGTGTGTGTGTGTGTGTATCAGTAGTCTTGGTATAGGGTCCAATATTTTATTAGACAACTTCTCTACACCTGAGCTGCATAACCCTATTTATGTATTTATGAGTTGGATTAAAGATGTTGCACTTTATTGAAAGACTATATAAAGTACGTAATCAGAGGCTAAAGTACTTCATTTACTGTAGGCCATCTCCCTATGGTAAGATAAAAAGTGCTATGGACTGTGTGGATGAGACTTTGTTAATGGTGGAATAAACGGTAAGCTAAGTGCACCAAGGTAAACTTATATTCTGCTAAGTCATTTTAACACTTGGCGTTTTTCATGTTGAATTCCCTATTTAATAGCCATGCTCCCGAACTTCCATCAATCCCCATTAGTAGTGTTGAACTGTGAGTCATGCCCTCTGCAAAGGTAAAGTTTTACTGAGGCAAGTTCCTCCCTATGAGTTCAGTACCTTCATTTACGAGCCAGCCGGGGGTAAAAAGTAAAAACTTGACGGTGCTCAAACCAGATATATTAAGCCATAGGAGGTTGGGAAACAAATGTCCAACAGCTCAAGCTCCTATTGCTATTTCCCCTTAATAAATGAGAAAGTGGAGCTGACCACATCTTTCACTATATAGGAATATATAAATATTCACCACAAGACACTTCAGTTAAAAGTTTATATAAGAAAAATGTTCTGAAGCAGTTTAAAATGAATTTTAGTGCTATTGCTGACTTTTGGTTTCCACATTGGGAAGTTCACAGATGCCAGGACTCTAGCTCCACAGGTTAGACCACCGCTTCACCACTCTGCACAGACCCACACACATAAACACACATCCGCATAGAGAGAAGCAGCTTTAAAATCGTTTTAAAGATTGAATAAGACTGGAGGCCTAAATAATCACTGCATTTATAAGAGTACAATGGAGTGCGTGGAAGTGATTTTTCAATTATTACCATTATCATCATCCATATTCTTGTTGTGTGGTCACTTCCCAGTTGTACAAGTGTATTCTATCATGCTTCCTCCATTTGCACCATTGACCTTCCTAGATTGTCACATTACGTCTTGAAACTAAAAAAGTACTACCTAACTGGAGAAAAACCTTAGGTCTTCTACTCATTTGAGACAAATGATTTATTTTATTTTTCTCTCTTTTTTATTTTTCTTTAATATATGACATCCTGATCACAGTTTGCCCTCCCTTTCCTTCCCCTAGTTTTCTCCCCACCACCTGCCATCTACCCTAGATCCACCCTACCTCTATCTCACCTCAGGAAAGGGCAGCCCACCTAGGGGCATTAACCGCACATCGCATAATATGGTAATATAAGACTGGGCAGATACTATCAAATTAAGGCTGGAGGAGGCAATCCAGTAGGTGGAAAAGGCTTCCATAAACAGACAAGAGTCAGTGACTGCCTTTTCTCCCACTGTTAGGAATCCAACTAGAACCCCAAGTTACTCAATAATAACATACATGCAGATGACCTAGGTCAGACTCCTACAGGCTCCCTGATACATGGAAACCCCCATAAGTCCCAGTCAACTGATTCTGTGGGCCTTGTTCTCATGGTATCCGTGACCACATTGGTTCCTTTGATTCTTCCTCCCCTTCCTCCACAGTACTCTCTGAGCTCGGCCTAAAGTTTGACTGTAGGACTCTGAATCTGCTCCCATCAGTTGCTGGATGAAGTCTCTCTGGTCTCTTTGATAAGGATTCTGCTAGGCTCTGGTTCAAAACACTCTGCAAGCAGGACAAACTGTAGGCCAAAGGTTTTGTGGATGAGCTGGCGTCCTAGTCCCTCCACTTGAGGTCTTGCAGCAGATGACCTATTCAGTCTCTGTATTCTGCATTACTAGGAGTCATTGCTACTTACCCTTGTAGATTCCAAGGAGTTTCTTTTGCACTAGCTTTATACCTCACTCCTGAAATGTCTCCCCAAATCCAGTCATTTCTCCTGCTATTTACGTCCCTATCACATGATCCTTCTTGATCCCAACCCCACTCAACTGCAGTTCATCTACAAGTTATATTCTATTTCTCCTTCACAGGGAAATGCTTTTAATTCTCTTAAGGTCTCCATGTTTATTAGTCTCCCTGGGTCTGTGGACCACAGCATTATTTTCTTTTACTTCACAGCTAAAATGCACTTATAAGTGAGTACATACCATGTTTATGTTTCTGGGTTTGGGTTTCCTAAGTGAAGATGATTTTTTTTTGTCTGCAAATGTTATGGTGCAGTTGTTTTCAACGACTGAGTAAAGTAATCCTCCACTGTGTAAAGGTAGCATATTTTCTTTATCCACTCTTCTATTGAGGGGCATGCAGATTGCTTACAGTTTCTGACTATTAAGAATAAAACTGCTACAAACATAATTGAGCAAGCGTCCGTGTGATAGGAAGGAGCATCCTTGGGTATAATCCCAGAACTGGTAGAGCTAGCTATTGAATTTGATACCTAGTTTTCTGAGAAAACACCGTATTGCTTTCCCCTTCTCCCACATCTTCACTGCATAAGCTGTCACTTGTGTTTTTGATCTCAGCCATTCAACAGATATTTGATGCAATCTCAAATGATTTGCTTTCCTCTGACGGCTAAGGATATTGATAATTTCTTTAAATGTTTCTTGGACATTTGCATTTCAGAATTCTTTGTTTATATCTGTGCCCTATTTTTAATTGGATTGTTTAATTTGTTGATGTTTCCTTAGTTCTTTATATATTTTGGATATTAGCCCTCTGTCAGATGTGAAGTTGTTGAAAATATTTTCCCATTCTGTGGGCAACCTTTTTTATTATCCTATTAGCCTAGTCCACTTTCTCAAGTGTCAGCTTTGACTCTGTAGTTTATACTAGAGGTTTATAGGGGTACAAAGTCCAACATGGAAATTATAACTCTAATAGCTCTTCTGATAGCTTCCTTTAAGAATGTTGAGACTTCCTTGTATTACAGTCTCAGATTCTCCAATGTCAGTGATAACTTCAGATGCCCTGAAGCTTTTGAGCCACACCCAGTGTCTTCTCCTGGGTGGAGAAAGCTATTTCTCATGTACTATGGCTTATGCCCACCACATATATTCACTGTCATGGTTTTGAAGGCTGTATTCCTCATCATATGTTTTCTCTTTTATAGTGATTCTCTTATCTAAAAACTCCAGGGTGACTTCTCGTAATATGCTTCATAGAAGTTCTTGTAATCCCTCTAACTGGAACACTTGTGAGAAAGATACCAACTGGAATCTCCCAGAACAAATGTTGTTTTTTCAAAGCAAAATCACCACATGGGACCTTGTGTGCATATGTGTCCCCAAATGCATACACCCAAATCTCCAATAACTGTAAGCATTATAACCCTATTATAAAAATTATTTAGAGCAATTTATTGGTTCTGAAAAAAAAATTACACCTGTCTTTCTTGAAGTACATATATTTGTATAAAATGACATTAAAACTCTACATGACACTCAGGAAAAGTAACAAACCAATCATCTGTGGAAAATTCCATTAGCAGAAAGCAAATAAGATGTCCTAAACTTTATGAATCTATCTACTGAGGTGACTTTTTAAAAATAGTACCAAGTCAGAAAACAATTAATTTGTTCTTTTTTAGAATTTCACTCTTGGCTGATGAATGCCTAAAGAATCTTAACTGAAATGAAATAATACATATCTAATATTAGGAAGGAACAACACACAGGGCTCATTCACTTCATTCTCACCTCGCCTCTAACAAGCAGTATTGTCTAACCCAAGCCACGTGTCCTCTCTCTTCCTGAGTACATTCATTGTAACACAGAGTAGCACCTGTAATTTATAATGTATGAGATAGTCTGAATATAAAGGGAACTAGTGGACAGTATCAATCAATTGCTTAAATTAAAAAGAAGTTGAACTTAAAGCATTCAGACATTTATAGGGAAATGAAGACGAGTATCTGTCTTATTAGAAAAAAGAAATTGGTGATACTGTGTTTTGAGTAAATAAAGAAAATCCAATGACTCCACTGAGCACTCTCCTTCATAATATCCATTAAAGTAATGTAGCTTAGCAAATAACTACTCTGGACTATTGGCCACCAAAATTTCCCTAGAAGTTTTAACTCTACCATGCATAACATGATGCTGATTTTCTGGCCTTAAGTCTTCTTAATATCAGATATTCCCAATGGAAAATTGAGCATGTCTAAGAAACTTTTCCTTTTGCCTCATGTAGCAGTGAATGGGTGTATGTCTTCTCCTCCTCTCAGAGGAAGCAGGTGACTGTGACCCCGAGAATCACTTTGGCCTTTGATGATGCTTCTCCCAATCTGTTACCAGGTGATTCAATCACTTCAGATGTGCATTCCTTTGTGTAAAAAGTGAGGGTTTGACTAACTGTGTCCTAACGATACTCTGGGTATGTCATTGATGTGTACAGACTTCTGAGCACAGTGGCTACCACAAAATCAGTGCTAAATAAATGACAGTCATTACCGAACTCCTCCACAAATCATTCTGACAATTTTTTAATAATCCTCTTAGAAAGCAAACTCCTCAATTAGTAACATCTGAATTCCTTTGTAGAAATTAATATAGTTTTACTATACTTAAGAATGCTCTGAGAATGAAGAGAACTGGACAAGTATTGACCATGTGCCCCCAAGGGAGCATTCATTGTTGAAGTTTAAAAAACAGATTAAATTGATTACAGCTAAAAGATAAGCTACGAAGTGATTCAGTGGTGCCACTTTTTAATAATCTCACTTCAGATAAAACGTTGGTTTTTCCATTGAGAATTAAGGAGTATCAACTATATCATGAGCAGCCATTAAGACTATAATTAGCTTCTATTTACTATGTTATGTATGAGACACCTTGATCAGTGACATCTATGTATTGTTTTACTTGATTCCACATTAACTTCATGAAATAGATCTGATCTCTGAGCCCAGCTCCTTAATCTCTGCTTTCTGCTTGTCCACTATTTGGCCTGATGTGTCCCAGCTGTACAAAAACAAGGATCTGAGAGATCATGACATAGGATAGGTAGTAAAGGTAGTACCATATTCTTAAAGACCCATACTATCTTGGATAATTTCCAACTTAGGATGTCTGGTGGGCATCTCAAATCCATGTTACCCCATCTCAACAAGTCTGGCATCTCTACTCAGGTAGAATAACCTGAATACAAAACTTTCTTGAATATTGGAGGCAGAACTTTTCACTGGATCCTCGGAGAGCTTCAGCCACCTGGGTTTGTCTTGAGTGTGCTCATGCTATTCTACTAGGAACTTCCCATTGTCCCAGGGTAGATTTCATCCCTGAGATTTGCCATGGCCTTTCTGTCTACCCTTTAGTGTTTGTGCAGGCTCCTTCTATCACCCTTACCTAATCTCAAAGATTGCATTTGCCTCTGTCCTAACTCTTGATTTTTCCTGCAGTTATAACAAAATTATGTTATCACTTGATTTTTTCCCTAAGCAATATATATANTATATATATATATCATGAAGAGAAGATAATGAGAGATACACAGAAAATATTCCAAAAATCCTAGATATTTCTGAAAAGTTTTTTCTATGAAAGTCACTTCTTGTCTGTGGTTCCTACTTCAAGCCATGAATTGTGAACCCCAATGAGCAACGTTTCCTTGATTTTGAACTCTGGCTCACCCACGAGATCCAATATCTTGAAGAAACACACATATCTAAATTTTTATTTTTCCTTTTCTTCTTTCATTCCCTTCTTCCCTCCCTTCCTTCCTCCCTCTCTTTTTTCCTTCCTTTCTTGCATCCATACCTCCTTCCTCTCCACTTTTTCTTTCTCTTAGGAAACCATTGTCTAAAAGTTGACAATGTGGACAATTTCAGTATTTTGAGCTCTGATTTAGTTCAAATATATCCGTAGAAATTTCCGTGTTGAATTCTTTATGCAAAGTAGTCTTTCTTGTAAAGCCGCTTAGGGAATAAGCTCAAAGGCTTAGAAAATAATCATCCTTTGAATAAAGTTATTTAATCTAAATTGTCATGTGATGGCTTTCTAAAAACATACTTTGTTTACACAAGCTACAAGGAAAGACCAAAGAATGTGTTTTCATTTTAGAATGTTATTTCTAATACTGAGTAAAAAATAAAGTGGTTAGAATTATCCATAATGGTTCCGCTTGCAGGCTAATTCTGCTATCATTTTCTATTTCCATAGATTATTACAGATGAACTCTATGACCAATAAGAAATTATTTTTTCTGTAGATTGAGATTTTAGCATGGTAGCAACAAATACACTTCCCAGTTGGTCTCTGATTCACATTTATAATATTCTAGTCATTATCAAAAATAGAAAACAGGAATTGTACCTCAGGGACTTTTGTGTCTAGCATCTCATTAGAGTATTGAGAAACACATGTAAAAGGAGACAAAGTCATCACTCAAACTAATATATTTAATTTTTAAATAATATCAAAATCTTATTTTAAGCTGAAAACACATTTTGAAGTTAATGAATTATTAACAAATATATTAGGTTATTGAATAAATATTAGAGGGTTTAATATACACGTTGGCAAAGGTATAAATCCACATTTAGTCAGTAGACAATGATCACAATGGCAATATATGATTTATTCTATCATATATATATATATATATATGTCTGTCTTTCAGGGTTCTGTGAGTGGTGGACATATGTGACAATACAGGCAGGCATGTATGGGGAAGCTAGACCATCTGAGCTATTGTTCCTCAGATGCTTTCCATATTGTCTCTCACCTAGCCTGGAGCTCAACAAGCAGGCAATGCTGGTTGACCAATGGGCCACAAAGATCCATCTGTTCCTGTCTCCCCAGCACTGGGCTTCCAAGGATACAATACTACACTCGGCATTTTGTAGCCTGGGTTCTAGAGATTGAAAAAGAGACCACAAAGGTAAACTGAATCACCTCACAAGACCATGAGAAATAATAATTTGTCTCAAATCAATAACTATGGGGAAAGTTCATTTTACAGTAATATGTCATCAGAAGAACAAATACTGGCAAATCCGCGCGAAGAGATTCAAGGGGAAGTTGATAAAATATTTATTTCTGACTTGAATTCCCAAGTATGGTCTTGAGATCAGAGAACATAAGATACATACCCTGTCCTCTGCTCTTGCCTTAACATTCATGTTTATAGGGAGTTTAGAAGACTAATGGATGGAATTTGGTGAAGTTCTCCCTTTTGCATCTAAAAGGTATTTTATAGGTTCACAAAGGTTTACCATGGGAGCAGAAAGAGGACCAAGTATTATAGATCACATGACTCATGGTCTATGACTTTTGAAGTATCAGATTTCAATACTTAAGTCTTCAGTATTTTTATACTTTCCTTCTGAATGGACAAGGGGAAGAAACGTGGGGCAGGGAGAATGAGAGAATCAGGTGGGAAGAGGGAGAATATTGGATTGAGGGAGGGAATGAAGGGAGATAGCTAGAAGTAAAGGACATAAGAAGGGTGGTATGGAAACCTAGTGCAGTGGAAAGTTAAAAATAAATTGAGTCCTAATGATATTCTGCTATGCTTTTACATCAGTGTCTTATCCAGTCATCATCAGAGAGGCTTCCTCCTGAATCAGATGGGAAGAGATGCAGAGACCCACACCCAGACATTGTGCAGAGGCAGACAGACACACACACAAACACACAGAGAAAGAGAGAGACAGAGAGAGAGAGAGAGAGAGAGAGAGAGAGAGAGAGAGAGAGAGAGAGAGGCTCTAAACTCTAAATTTGATCAAATCCCTGCTCTCAGAGCTCACAGGAGGCAGAAGGAGTAGGGAAGCCAGCACACTGGGAAAACACTAATCAAAGGCCTACACAGGTCTGTACCAAATCCTCTGCATGCATACTACAGCTCTTAAGTTTCGTACTTCTATGAGACTCCTGACTCTACAAGCAGGTGGGTTTCTGATTCTTGCTCCTGCTCTTGGTTTGTTTGCTTCTTTTTTTCTCTTGGCTTGTTTGGTACAACTACAATATGATGGCTCTTGTTTTATCTTATTATACTTTGTTAAGTTTGTAGCTATCTCCTGGATGACTGTTCTTTTCTAGTGAAAAACAGGAAGGAAATGGATCCAGATGGGATGGGGCATGGGAACAAACGGGTGAGCAAAGGCAGAGGACTGCTTCAGATTATTTTGTATGAGAAAAGAGCGTATGTTTACTAAAAGGAAGAAATGTAGTGCCTTTCATAACAATATTTTTTCTAACTCTGCTGCTAAAATTTAAGTGTTTAATTAAAATTTAGGTTGGCAATATTTTTCACGTGCATTAAATTCTCTCATTAACTCTAATGATTAACTTAGAGATTCTTTAGAGTTTTATTCTTTATAGAAATGGCATGTTTTTGCAAATACTGAAAGCTCTATTTACCTTCTTGATTGTTTAATCTTCTTTTTCTTTGAAAAGTTGTGCTTTTTCCGTAATATGATACTGTTGAGTAGAATCAGAAGGGTGGAGAATTTATATTCATGGTTTTGAAGGAAATATTTTCAATATTTTTACTTTGTGTCTTTGAAGGTTTCATTACCCTACTGAAGGACTCTTATCTACATCTTGATTGTTATCAATGTCCGAAACTAATTAATGAGAGTTAGATTTATGCTAAGTACATTCTTTCTATGCAACATGACCATTTAACATTTTTGTTCAAAAAGGAAAATTTCTCAATATGATACAAACAATAATCTCTCTTTCTGGTGAAGCTACCTTTGCATCCCTGAGGTTAATTCTTTTTTCTTTTCATTTATTGTACAGATTTGGCTTGTTTAGTATTTTGTTCAGGAAAGTTATATATAGGTTCTTGAGGAAAATTATTCTTTAAATTTCCTTACTATGTAAGTTCTCAGTTTTTCCTTCTTCTCAGCATTCTTTTTTATCCAACATTTTATGAAAAAAAAATAATATAAATCCAAAAAGAACTGTATGATTAATCCCCAAATGTCTGTTACTAAAATATCTGTTTATTGCCTTCCTTGTTCCATTCAACACATCCCCTTTTGTCAATAATGCAGCATATTATGTTGATGTAAGTTCTGAGAAACATATTTTATCTGTAATTATTATATTAAATTTTAAAGAACAAAAGCGTCTCAGATAATACAGCATCAACATCCAGGTTGCCATGTAAAAACATAACACCTTAAATTTATTAATTACTCACATTTCACCCTTAATTTCATAATTATTTTATTTCCATTAAATTTTTCCATATTAGAATATAAATGTATTTTATGTATTGGACTTTCCATATATTTCTCTCAGTTGTTAAATATTGTGCAATTTTATTTTATTTATTCATTGTTTGAATTCACATTTTCTTGATTTTTCTACTTGCATTTGTTTTGATATAACATAAAATCTCTTCTCATCATCTAATTTTCTGGAAATACATGGATAGATAATAATGACAACTTGTCAAATTATTTTTCTCTTGGGGAACTTTTAAACACCAAATTGTCATAAAATGCCAATATTATTGACATCAGTGATGTTCATAGCACTAGACATTAAAGCAGGCACTAAACAATATTTGAGCACTTCTGAAGCATTTCTGGAAATGCCAACATATTTTGAAAACCGTATGTATGTCAAGTCATTTTACAAGGTAAGCTATGGAATCAACTTGCTTTTCTTCAAGGTAATCATTTATCCTCATGGATAAGACTTCCACATACATTCAAAAAGAGTGTTTAAAAGCATGGATTTAAGGGATAAGGTTTATTAATATTAATTATTTTCATTGTTTGGTGTAGTTCAAGGTCATTCTAATGTGAAATGTCATCTTCATTCTGCCTGTACTTGCATGGGTTATGGGCAGAATGTGATGACTGTGGCTGAAATAATGTGAAAGCACACACCATTTACTCATCATTTTCTTGACCTCAAGAATACAAGGTTTTGTAGCATTAAAAATAGCACACTTTACTACAGTTATGAAAGTTACACCTTCAATGCCATCCTGAGAGGATCGTAAAGACTCTATGAGTGTGTGATCAAAGCTGAAGATACTACTCTGAATATCAGGTGCACAGCTCAGAATTACAGTCAGCCTAGTTCTTATTATGTCCCAATCTTGCCACAAAGCAGCAGCGGAAGAGCAAGTTCATTTGAACACTATTTCTTGAAACCTCAACTGTAATTTTGACTCAAGAGATTATCAAGCTTCCTACAACCTTTGCTACAGGATTTTCTCCTTGGCCTAAAAATTTCCTTTCTTCTCTCAAGTAGTCCACAATCATCATCAATAGTTACAATTCCTGACTAATCAAACATTGAATTATTAATATAGTTTAAATCTTACAAAACAAGGTACCAAGAAACATGCATGTGAATCTACAGGTATAATTTATTTCTGGTAGAACAAAAGTACATTGTTAATATCTGTTTTTCTCAGTAACTCAAGGTTACAATATTTTGAAAATGGTGTCACAGCATAATCTGTAACACAGTTATCATTTTCTTAAATTTCCCAGAACAAGGTACCTGGGAGGAGGTGGAGAAAGTTCAAACTTCACCCACACTGGATAACACAAGGGCCCCTAACTGGAAAGGGCTACATATGTAGCAGTTCACAGTCTTTGCCAGGAAGAAACTTGTGATTTTGATGGAAACCTCTTGGAATCGGTGCCAAGCACCACATACCTCCCTGACTTGCATAAGCATTCCAGTTACTCACTCTGATGCCCCTCCCTCAAATACTGACATAAAAGCACAGCCATCTCTGCTCTGAAAAACCATCCCACATCTCTGCAAGACAGGTAAGTAGGAACTGAAAGGTGATGAGAGCCTTGCAGAGGTTTGCCACTCATAACTCAGGAGAAGGTATGGTAGAGTACCAGTCCTCACAGAGCATAGGATTCTGAGAATCACGAATGGCTTCCTGAGTTTCCAGAGGAAGGGGAAAAATGGGTTCTTTTCATTTTAGAATCAAAGAAGGAGAGGAATAGAGTGAAAATCAGTGTATCTCTACAGCGTTAGTCAAAGGAGAAAGGATGGGATGGTTCTCTCTACATGTCCTCTCTTATCATATTTTCCATAATGATTCTGGTTGTTCTTTCCTCTCAGATAAGATGCTGCCTCACACATCTCTCACTAGCATGACCTGGATGCTGCTCTCGTGCCTGATGCTCTTTTCTCAGGTGCAAGGTAAGGTTTTTATGTCCCTAGAACTGAATTTCCTGTGAGTGTCCAGAGCTAAGGAGTAGAGGAAGTCTCTGGAAAGTCTCCTGAAGCAACATACAGAAACACTGACTGCCACCCATCTGCCATGCTGCTTTCCTCTATGTAATAATGACAGATGGTTTCATAGCAGCCCATTATTGAAACTAAAGAGATTCCTATTTTTCTAGGAACTTCTAGTTGGTGAGTTTAACAAGGAAAGTGTGGCAGTCACTAATGAACTGTTGAGCAAGACAAGGAGCCGATGGGCCAATGTAGAGACTGTTGGCATAGAATTTGGGATCTATGGATAATAGGAGAAGAGTGAAGGAAAAAATTAAAAGACTCTTTCTTACAACATACAACAATTTTAAGATCAAGTTGAGAAAGAAAAGGTGACAGAGAGTCTGTATTGTGGACTTAATCTCCATAGACAGGCTTCATAAACATTTGCGTAGTTGATCTTCCCATGTAAGCTATGCTCTTCATTTCACTACACCACTGTCTATATCGCCTTCCGCTCCAGGTGAAGAGGCCAAGGAAGATGGCCCCTCTTTACGAAACAGCTGCCCCAAAGGCTCCCAAGCCTATGGCTCCTATTGCTATGCCTTGTTCAAGATACCTAAATCCTGGTTTGATGCAGATGTAAGTGCTGGAGGTTGCGGAGGAGGGAAACAGTGGGAAGTGCATGTCAGTCACAGAAGAAGTGGGCTCCTTTCCCCATGCTTCCATGAGAATCACAATGAGAGCCCTGTTTTTCTTCCAGTAGCCCCTATCACCTACATGTGCCCACCATTCACTAGTGAGATCTCAGTCTGTGACTCATTTTGTCCTTCCTCACCTAGCTGGCCTGCCAGAAGAGGCCCTCAGGACACCTTGTGTCTGTGCTCAGTGGATCTGAGGCTTCCTTTGTGTCCTCCATGGTTAAATGAAGTTCAAGCAGCGGCCAATGTGTGTGGATTGGGCTCTATGACCCAACACTGGTGAGATTCCATCTCCTCCCATCTAATTTGTCTCTCATTGATTTTGTTTCCTCGCCCATTCTCTGTGTTTCTATGAGGAAAGACCCAATTATGCATAGGCCTCAAACCCTGGATAGCAGCTGGAGCAAAGGGAAATCCCTGGGCTCTGTTGAGGCTCCTAGTCTTCATGATACTCAACTGACCATTGTCAGCTTTTTAAAAATTCCTAAATGAGGCTTTAGAACTCTCTTCTGTGAGTTTCAGAGTGTTTGTACCCTTGATTCTGACGGAACATCAAAAGAGGAGAATATCCGTAATTATTTTTCACAGAATAGATGTGATTCAGAGAAATGTACAAACGCACAACTTGCTATGTTCACCAAGAGACATATTATTTTTTTCTGAGTTTAAATAGATCGTTGAGTATCAGCAGAGATCTGATAATAGGAGGGAGATATTCAGGTTGAATCCTGGGCAGCATCTGAAAGACTAGATCAATTCCACGAGGCTGGACATAGGCATCTGCTCTTCCCAGTAAGGAATCATGCAAACAGAGCTTCCGTGGCCCTTCTTTTCCCATGGCTGCCTCCTCTCTAGGGCCAAGAACCCAGTGGAGGTGGATGGGAGTGGAGTAACGCTGATGTGATGAATTACCTCAACTGGGAGGTAGTTCCTTCCAGTGCTTCAGGAAGTTACTGTGGCAGCCTGTCAAGAAGCTCAGATAAGAAAGAGGGCAGTCCTCTCTGAAAACCAGTGTTTTTCCACTCTGCTATTCTGGGTCTCTCGTCTCCTTCCATGTCTCCTTTCTTTGTATCTTGTCCTGCTGGAGTGAGGTACTGGTAAAGATGACAGAAAGACCCTGGATCTTTGACTGAGTTTACAAAATGCCCCTGACACTTTTATTTTGCTTCTTCTGTGTCTGCAGGATATCTAAAGTGGAGAGATAATTATTGTGACTTGGAGTTACCCTATGTCTGCAAGTTCAAAGCCTAGAAGACAGAGTTAGCATCCTGAGATGCCATGATCAAGAACCCAAGTGTGAAGACAGATGCAAGAAGGGAACAGTCTCCAATCCTAACCTCTATCAATTCTCTCCTCTTCTGCCCTTTCTTCACTTTCATCTGAGGTTCTTCTGTGTGTACTCAGGCCTGAGTTCTCAGAGTGTAATAATAAATATGTAACTCATATACATATTCTTTTGTGATCTATTTATTTAGTAAATGAACAAAACATATCAGCTAAAGGAAAGAGATAAGTAGAGTTAAATTTTTAAAGAAGATCCAGTTATCATGGGAAGGGAGAGAAATTTTCTTTGTTAAACCACAAGAAATGTTTTCATGATCCTATAAGCTATCCTTCATGCATCTGTAAGGAGCCCTAACTGAATCTATTGGGTCACACATGCGTACTAATGACAAAAATATGAAAGTAAATGGGAGTAAATAGGAAGGAGGAAGAGGATGGATGATAATGAGAAGGAGATGAGAAATAGGGGCTTCATACAAAATACATGGCATACATATGTAAAAGTATCATAATAATTATTATATATAATTAACCCAAGCAATAAAAGAAACAAAACCAAAGAATGTGTGTTTATACATCTATATCATTTTAAATACAACTAAATCTGTTAAAAAAACGAGAAAGGTAGACAATAGTATTATTAGAAAAAAATAAAAGAATAACTATGTTAACTTTAGCCAAGTCCTATTTCAGTAAACAAAACATTATCAAGAGTAAAGAGAACCATTTGAAAAACCTGAAAATTTCTCAGTTTTTTTTCAAAGTATGTGCCTGAGAACAAAACTGCAAACCAATGTGGCAATGACTTTCAAAACCACAGTGGAAATAAACAGTCACTTCAGATCTTTGACCCATGGTAAGGCTGGTTCTATTACAAGCACTGTAAGTTGCTAACATAGTAGTTCAAAATGATCTTACTTCATCTAGCCTATCCATATGTCAGTAATCTACAGGTTACCTACCATATAGGTTGCTACCATATAGATTACTAAATATATAGGTTACTTACCATATAGGTTCTTAACCTTAGGTTAGCCAAACAGGGCATGCTTTGAAGTGAGTATTGTTTACTGTTCTCATGGTGATTTACATGTCACTATTAGGCATTCTTAGAGTATCATAGATTATTACTAGCTCAGAAAAATATTCCAGTAGTGTTTACTATTGAATACAAAAGTTTTGAATCCTTACAAACTAAAAAAAAAAAATTACCTTAACCATTTAAAGTTGGGAGAACCTCAAGATTTTAACTTAATCTGCTTGACCTTTAGAGAATACTCCAGCCAGGTGCTGTGGGACAATGGTATGTATCCTGCCAATTATATTTTAAATAAAAGCTGACTGGACAGTAGCCAGGCAGGAAGTATAGGCGGAACAACAAGACAGCAAGTACAGGCAGGTCAATGGGAACTGGAGAATTCTGGGAAGAAGGAAGCCCATTCCTTTGCAGTCCCAACCCCCCGCCACAGAAGAAGCAAGATGTGACTGCCTGGCTGAATAAGATACTGAGCCACGTGGCTAAGATAGACAAGAATAATGGGTTAATATAAGTTATAAGAGTTAATAAGAAGCCTGAACTAGTGGGCCAGTCAGTTTATAGTTACTGTAGAACTATGTGTGATTTCTTTGGGACTAAACAGCTGTGGGACCTAGTGGGACAGAAAACCTCAGACAACAGCCAGGTTTGATGTGGTGGCACATACCTATAATCCCAGGAATCAGGAGGCTGAGACAAGAGGGTTACTGTGAGTTCAAGGCTTCCCTCAGATATGTAGAGAATTATAAAGCAATCCTAGCTACAATGTAAGACCCAGTAAAGAAACAATACTTAAACCAGCTATATAATATACATTCTTTAAAAATTCAAATGGAATAGCTACCAAAATAAATCACATTATAGATAAGTATGAAAGAGGATAAATGATACAATATATTTTTTATCAGATATCAATGGAATTAAAATTCAAGCCCAAACCAGAAACATAATAGAACAATCTCAAAATTTTGGAGATGCAACTATATACTTCTAAATAATACATGGAAAAGTGAAGTCATAAAAAGCTAGAAGTCATTAAAAATATACAACATATTAAAGCACAAAATGTACTTTTAACCCAGTGCTTAATGAGAAACTGATAACAATAAATGACAACATTAGAAAAGAATAAGGATATAAAATCTTTAATCTTATACCCAAACATGTTCATAGCAGTATTATTAGTAATAGCCAGAACCTGGAAGTAACCTAGATGCCCCCCAACTGAAGAATGGATAAAGAAAATGTGGTACATTTATAAATGGGAGTACTACACAGTGGGAAAAAAAAACAAAGATATCTTGAAATTTGCCAACAAATAGATGGAATTAGAAAAAAAAAACATCCTGAGTGAGGTATCTCAGATCCAGAATTACAAATATAGTATGTACTTACTTAGAAGTGGCTTTTAGACATAAAGCAAAGAAAAAACAGTCTACAGTCCACAACCTCAAAGAACCTAGAAAACAAAGAGGACCTTAAGAGAGATATACATGAATCTGCATAGGAAGGTGAAAAAGACAAGATCTGAGTATATTGGGAGTGTAGTGGATCACAAGAGAGGGTAGAAGGGGAGAGGGGAAGAAGGAAGGGGAGCAGAGAAAAATGTATAGCTTAATAAAATATAAATCCAATGGTTCTCAACCTTCCTAATACTGTAACATTTTAATACTGTTTCTCATGTTGTGGTGACCCCCACCCACCAACCATAAAATTATTTTTGTTACTACTTCATATCTACAATTGATACAGTTATTAATTCTAATGTAAATATCTGTGTTTTCTGATGATCTTAGTCAACCCTGGGAAAGGGTCATTCAATTCCAAAGAGGTTGCGACTCACAGGTTGAGAAGCATTGCGAGTTTAATCCATGCTCATTCCTGAGGAAATAAGAGAAAGAAAGCAATGAAAATGCAAAATAAACAGAGAAGTGTTAAGACTAAAAATCATTGAGTTTGCATATGTGGAACCCCTAGTAAAATATTAACAAAATAGAATTAATTATCATTTTAAAAAAAAAATCTGGGCTAAGATTTCGGGGACCAGTTGAAGAGATAGAGGAGCTTAATATGAACAAAGGGGTCAAGACCATGATGGGGATACCCACAGAAACAGCTGACCTGAGCCTGAGTGAGTAGGAGCTCACTGACTCCCGACTGACAAACTAGGCCCTCTAAATGTGGGTGACAGATATTTGGTTTGGGCAGTTTGTGGGGCCACTGGTAGTGGGACCAAGACTTATGCCTAGTACTTGAACTGACTCTTTTGAGTGCATTATTTTTGGAGAGATACTTTGCTCAGCCTAAATATAGTGGGAAGGCCCTTCGTCCTACCTCAGAGTGCTGTGTCAGACTTTTTTGACTCCAACCTTATGCTCTCTGAGGAGTGGATGGGAGTGGGGTGGGTGGAAATTGGGGGGAGTGGGAGGAGGGGACCGAGTGGGAAATGGGATGGGCATGGAAAATGAGAAAAGGCCACTTAAAATTAATTAATTAATTAATCAAAAATCTATAGTATACATGAATTTCTAGCCATCTAACCAAAGAAATCGAAATCACATGTGAGTGAAGCTACATGTGAAAGCTATGACACTGTGAAAATACATATGCCCTGAAGATGTGAGGAAGGAAAAAGGTTTTACCAGTTATTTGGGCACAGGGTATCTTTTGTATAGAATTGATACCCTAATTTTGGAAATTGCTCAATTCATAGACCAAATAGGAAATAAAGTGCTAATAATATTCTAAAACAGTTCCTTATGAGGTGTGGGTTTTAGCTTAGTGGTGATTAAAACTTTTAATTCAATTCTGTGAATAATAACTAATATAAATGTCTAATTATAAAGGTAACAATATAAAAGGCCACATTGTATTGAGTAAAGTTACAGAAATATTTTAATACAATTTTTATTATAATTATTTGTGCACACATGAATAATATTGATATAAAATTATGTTTCTGGCAATAAATACTTTTTGTGATATGTTTTTCTATGCTGGGAATTAATCTCAAGGCATTGTGCATACCAAGAAATCACGCAACCTCTGAACTATACAGCATTTCCACCTAAAAAGAAAACAAAAGCCTTATTCTGAATAGCAGGTAAATGTTTGAAAACTGCTCAAAGGTTACACAGAAACTTTGAGGTAACTATAGATGAATTAAATAAACTACGAGTAGAGGGAGAGTTCCGTGTTATAAGGAAGGCCGCTGGTTTGTTTTCTGGCAACACAGACTCCTGAAATAATCACACAGAAGCTATATTATTTAAATCACTTCTTGGCCCACTAGTTCTAGCTTCTTATTTGCTAACTCTTACATCTTAATTTAATACATCTCCATTAATCTGTGCCTCACCATGAGTTCATGGTCTACCAGCAAAGTTTCAGCACATCTGTCTCTGCTGGTGGCTCCATGGCTTCTCTCTAACTCCTCCTTCTTTCTCCCAGCATTCAGTTTAGTTTTCCATTCTTAACTCTGTTCTATCCTATCTGGTCAAGCCAGTTCCTTTATTAACCAATGCTATTCACAGTATACAGAAGGTAATCCCAAATCAGTTAGGCTAACACACATTGTAGTTTTGGGAACAACAACAAAAAAAAAGTTTAAAAAAAAAGAAAAAGAAAAGGAGAAGAAAAAATGAGTCTGTTGTTTGCAGGAAAAGAAGGAATTGGAGATATGTTAAGAAATTAAATATATTTAATCTGATTCTATTCCCTCTGATATTGAGTTGTTGGTCATCTCACAGAATTGAGTTAAAAACCTTGCAAAGCAAAGTACACAGTAAATAAATTAAAAAAATGGTCTTCATATGGTGAGCCCAAAATTAAGTTGAGAACCAGGAATGTATTGCAGAAAGCAATTTGAAAAACTACGTGAAAACCTAGAGTTTGCAAGTTTCTTATACCTACCAAGTTGTATGATTTACTAGAGAATCTGTGCCCCACCTCATTATTCAGAAATAGTTTGGCGCTGATCATAGGGCCTGTGAAATGATGCTGTCATAAATTCTGCCATAAACGCCTAACAGTGAAGTCATTACAGCCTCTGTTTCTCAGCCTTCTGCAGCCTAGTGCCCTGGCTATGACAGTAGTATGTTGATGGAATTTGGAACGCAGAAAGGGGTGCAAAGATTCTCAATGAAGGTTGTGGAGAGTTTCCACAGTGGAAAGAATCAAATTTCAGTCGTTGTTGCTTACATGAAACTTCATATTCTCACATTGCTCAAAGTATGTGAGTACTGCTGTCTGGGAGGGCAGCCTGCAGAAGCACAAGGGGTTTAATAGGAATCCACAGAGTCAGGGAGGTTAGACTTTTCTATCTGAAGGAGGTTAGGGAAAAAGGCAATCACAAACTCTCTTAGTGATTTCCTTCTTCATTCTCTCTTTTTCTTTATTCTCTCTCTCTCTCTCTATATATATATATNTATATATATATATATTCTCTCTCTCCTCCCAAGCCTTTTAACAGCTTTTATATCCCAACAGAATCTTCCAGGCAGTACAAGAGTCAAAAGAGTTGCATTCCATTTCTATTTTTTTGGTGAATGATTATAGGTTAAAAACATGCTTTCCATTTCCCTCACATGATTAAACATTTTATGTATTGTAGGCAAAAAACAAATTATCTCAAAAACCCTCATACAACTTGTTATAGATTACCCATGTGGGCAAGCAAGGTGTTCTTGTGAGGTCTTTTACTGGCAGCCTGCATTTAAAGGGCAAATTACTTTATTACTTATCTTGAAAGGTAATCTTTTAAGGAATCTAAAAGGAATCACAAACCTAAACATTTACACATGAAAAAGTCATTCATCAATAGATTTTTGTATGAGGAGATTGATGGCAGAAATGGGTTATAAGGAATTAATCATCACCTTTGGTCATCAACCAAGCCTAGCAAGGAAAGTATGCCATCCAGTAATAATAGGACCTCTTTGTTCTTGTTCCCTGACCTTAAAGAGTCCTACATTCATCTGTGTGCCTTTCTAAAACTTTAGATTGTCTTCTTGGGATTTTTGCCTCAAAGTTACTTAGCAAAAACATCTTAGTCTAACTTTGTTATTTTCAAAACTTTGTTTTAGCTGTGATGCACTTAATAACGTGTTAAAACATCTCCTAACATTAAGGTTAAAAGAATTAATGTAGCTGGGCTCCTGACACTCAACTCTTAATCATTATCTTGAGCTACAATCCATGCAGCTTCTTAGGTGAAACTCACAGACTCTAGCTGTATTTAATTTTATTCATCAAAACTCTCTATAAACTAGTATTATTATCAAATTAGACAGTACAGCTTAGGGAGGGGTCATCTTCCTGACAATCTACAGGTAAAAATTCCCAGTAGAACAGGATGTTTCCAAGAGATAAACACAGGCAGTGGAGATTTTTCTACATCTACTTGTGCTATTCTAGAAACCAGAGAAAGAGAGCTGAGCCAAAATGCAAAGGCACAGCAGAAGGAAAAGACATTCCAGGGTCTGCAGTCTCATGGTCTTGCTTAAATGAGACTGTCCCATCAGAGGATGCTGTTCTGGTGGGCTGACACCTAGAAATTCAATTGCAATTCGCTTGGCCTCTGGCATGGACAATGGAAATTCCTGCTAGAGGCATCTTGCATTATTCTGTTTCTTTGGGTTCAGTCCCCAGGTCTCTCTGCCTTTTGTGCTCATTCTGCTTCAAGCTTCTGGCTTACAGAGCATCTCCTATGAATATTTACTTTTTTTCTACTCTGATTATGCCCCGGTTGGATTATTTTGCTGGTCAATCTTTTCTCTGGCCCAACTCCCTACTGAGTTCCCACTAGTGGTCTCAGGTCAGCATCACATTTCCTTTGTGTCTCTGTAATGCATAGTATGTAGGGAGGTCTAGAGCATTATGGGCATGGACGAAAGGGATGGGGATAATACATGGTGTTAATCTGATGATTCCAAGCAAGAATCGCTCAGAGAAGACATAAGATTTCATTAAAGTACGTAATAGCTTACCATGAAGACAACAAGAAGTGACAGAGCATATGCTTGTGACTTGCAAAAACTGTTAATTAAACACAATGTGTGCATGCTAGCAGCCTACTAAATGCAGTATGTCACCATTTAAATTCCTGGCATCCTCCACACCCCTCCTCCCCCATCAACTGGCATAATCTGAGCTCCGCAGACCTTATCCCATCTGTTTTTCCACCCAGCAGTGCCAGCCCATCCTTGAGTAAAACCCAGGAAGACTCACCAACACAGAGAAGCCAGAGATGTTTTTGAGGGTATCCCAGCTACCCTTAGGATCTCAGTAGGAAGTGTGAACAGCTGGCACAATACTTGTGCCAGCCTTAAGCTCACAGCTCCCCAAACCACAGAGCTCTAAATGAACTGTCCTCTGGCAGGGAAGCAGCAGTTATTGAATGTGTTTCAAAGTCGACACAAGCTGTTTATTGTTCCTTAGATCTGAAAGCATCCGTGTCCCACCACCAAGTTTCTACAGTGTTTGGAAACCTCCAGATTCTCTCAGGTAGAAAACTGGTTGTTGTGTTAGACAAGTCACTGGCACTTTGCTCTCAGAAATTTTGCTACTGTTCCCTTAGCATCCCTCTTTTTCCCTGATTCTGCTCCTTCCACTATAAATACCTTCCCTTAAGATTTTTCTTGAAATAAAAGAAAAACCATTTTGTACCTGAAATAACGAGTAGCATCAAAAGCCTAAAACTAAGGACTGGCATCAAAAGCCTAAAAATAGTTCCACGATATCTACAGGATCTAGAACTCTGGGGTCTAGTGGCAGTTTGGGAACATCCCTTATAGGAAAACAGAAAATGATGTAGGAGGGTCATCTGTCTATGTGTTACTTTCATTGGTTAATAAAGAAACTGCCTTG
>LOEQ01003144.1:103906-136478 GCA_001685075.1 Bramus lutescens | reverse complement strand
ATAAGCTAGCCATGCGGGAGCTGGGCCGGACGAAAAGCAGGCCCGCTCCCCTTATTACTACAAGAAATATCAAGGATACCTCTCCTCATTGACTGGGCTGCCAGAAGACCTTTCTCCAGATACCCTCTCAGAAATCAGTTTCCTGTCACATTCAAGTGAGAAGCATTTGTGCTTTTCAAACTCTCCCTTCTAGAGTTCCATGATTCTACATAAAAATGCCCCACCCCCTCGGGTTGTGATTCTTGGACCTAATCTGTGCTACGCCACAAAAAACTTTAATATTCCTGAATGAATAGACACTATGTCATTTTCAACTAAAAATAAAATCACTTAATTATCAAAACATTCACCCATCAGTAGAGAGCAGCTGCTTCTAATTCTGCCTCTACAACCTCCTATCACAAACATGCCTTTCACTTTGCAATGCATTTCTTCCCATGATGACGTTTTAGGCTTCTGAATGGTTGGTCTCCAGTTAATGATGCTGTTTCAGAAAATTGTATAAAATTTTGTAGGTGGATCAGAGGGGACAGATCTGGAGGTTTTATAACCTGGTCCCACTTCCTGTTCACTCTCTTGATTCCTGGCTGCTGATGCATGGTGACACCTGATGCTCCTGTCAGCATACCTTCCCTTTCTGCTGCTACAGCTACCCTACAGACCTGCTACCTGTTGACTGGAGTATCTCCTTCCTCACTAAAACTGTTCATTGTCAGATGTTTTATTAAAGAAATAGCTTAAGGTTCCAAAATTTAAATAGACAGTTCTCTTTGCTTATTACTTTAGACTATTATTGCTCTTAAAAAGTCACAATAGCCAACATTTATTGAAACTTGACCAGGTACTTGACATTTTATGAAACCTCCACATACATTAATGTATATAATCACCAAATAAAAACCTATGTAGCAGATATTACTACTTACCACTGCCTAATTTCATTCATCATGGGATGCAAAGTACAACAAAATTAAAGTGGCTAGTCAAGGTTTTTAATATCAGGGCTTCTGATCTGAATCCAGATTTTAATATCAAGAATGAAAAACATTTAATTTCACCTTCAGAATTCTTTCTATATAAACTGCCACTATCAACTTCTTATGATTTTTCTGTTTGTCTATTTTATAAAAATGGAGATTTTAAATTCCTGTGGCAAAAGTTAACATCATTCATTATGACTGGGGGAGAAACTTCATAGGCATCTTTAGAGTGGCCAAGATCAAAAACACTGATGACAACTTATGCTGGAGAGTGGGTGGGCCAGTAAGATATCATCCATATACTGTATTACCGATATGTCATGAGGAATACTTTTTAGAGCTTGTTGCACATAATTTCATAAATTGCATTCATTGGTAACATAGTGCAGGTTTGTGTACATTAGGCTTCCAAACCATAAAGACAAACTACTCTTGGTCAAGTCCTGTCAAAAGTAGCCTTAACATTTATTATCTCTTCTCTGTACAATGGCAACGTACAAGGCTTCTTTGTAGTCATGATTAGAATAGTCTGTGTGACTGGACCATCTCAATCAACAACCTTGAAGTTGTTCTGGATGTAGAACTTTAAAGAAACTGTAACAGATGTACTCTGAGAAGCTGGATCACTTGGGTCATCCATTTTCATTGGTTTCTGGTCCCCTGCCTGAAAGCAAAAATTTCAAAGGTAACATACATATCTTCATTAACACAAATATAGACTGTGTTTTGTGCACAAACCAGCCAAAGACAATTTTGTGTTTCATGTTTGAACAGGTAAAACATGTCACTTGTCTTGTAGATTTCCTAGATTTATTTCTTTATGTCTAACCTAGATTTAAATCTGACCCAGATTTTTAGGGGTTCTCCCACAATCAAACCTGGTCTCTATCAATCTTGAATGAACCCACAGCGGCATTTCATTTTCTGTAGAAACAATAACATAGCCTCTTCCCCAAAGTACTACTTTTTCTGCCTTGCAGTTTGAAGTTAAAACTTCCCTAAAGGCTGGATTAATTTAGCGGTTCATTCAACATTACAATGTCTCTCAGCAGCTGTCACCCAATGTTAATTATCATTCAATAATTTTCTATTCTTACATTGCTTATTTCTTTATATTACTTTACCCTGCTCTATCTCCTATTAGCCATTTAGCTTTCTATTAAACCAACCACAGTGGAATACTTTACACAGTGTAATTTAATCTCTCACAACAAGCTTTCTGCCTTGCTGTGTCAGCTTTTTACTTTTGTGATTCCATCATCTCAGATATTAAATTGTTAAATGTTGTGGAATCCCATGTATTTAGATATAGATATATTTCTTTTACTTTGTTTTAGATGGTGTTATAATAACATAACTGCCCCATCCAAAGTCATAGTTACTTATTTACTTTAAAATATTCTTATTATTTTTATTTATGTGTAAAAGGAGTGGCAGGCAGGCCTGCTTTTCATCCTGCCCATCTCCCACATGGCTAGCTTTACACCCGAAATAACAACACACAAATTGTATTCATTTAATCACTGCCTGGCCCATTAGCTCTAGCCTCTTACTGGCCAACTCTCACATCTTAATTAACCCATTTCTATTAATGTATATCGCCACTTGACTGNAAGGCCAAGGCAGTTTCTTTATTAACCAATGAAAGTAACAGATAGATAGAAGACCCTCCTACATCATTTATGTGTATGCTTCTCTCTACAGATATCTTATAGATATGTGCCCAAGAGTCCAGGTACCTATAAAAGTATCAGATTCCCTAGAACTGGAGTTACAGGAGATTGTAAGGTACCCAACGTGGGTGCAAGGAATTAAACTCAGGTCCTCTGGAAGAGTAACAACAGCTATTAGCCACTGAGTCGTCTTTCCAACTCTAACTTGTGTATTTTCTTCTAAGGATTTGATAATTTTAAACTTTCAGTTTAAGACTATGAAGCCCTTTCAGCTAATTTGCATGTATAATATAGGAATAAAGACTTAATTTAATATTTTTAGATGAATTACTTCCAGTCCATTTGCTAACAAATATTCTTTCACACAGATTTCTCACAGGATGCTTGTATAAATAATTACTTCTGAACCCAGATTTTATGACTCTGATATCATGATTGGTTTAACACAGCCTTAATTGGAGTCACTTTACATGAAATATTGAAATGAAGAACTGAAAGTTCTCCAATGATATTCTTTGTTATCAGCATTGTTCTATTCTGGATCAATATTTCTATAGTAGCTTTAATTCATGGTAGGAAATTTATGATTGACCTGTCAGTTTCCACCAAAAAAAAACCCCTAAGATTACGGAACTTTTGATACATCAGTACAGCAATTTACAGAGTCTATCCTCTATAGGTCTCCCCGTTTGATCCATATACATGAGATATAACTATATTTATTTATATCTCTAGAACTTCTGTGGCTTTTGGTTTGTAAGATTTCTACTTCATCTTTAATTATCTCTCCTTTTTTCTCTCCAATTCTGTTTATGTTCCCCAATGTCCTTTCAAATTCATTATTTCTTCTTCAGTTACTATTCAAGAAGTGTGTGTGTGTGTATGTGTGTGTGTATGTGTGTACAGTTTGCTGGGTTAATTTACTGTTATTCATATATGCATGTATTTAGATATGGACCACTAAATGTGAACACTTAGATATGGACAATCCATCAGGACCATTAACCTAGCCAAATCTTCACCTGCTGGCCCTAGTCATTAAGACTGCAACTATGAGCAACAGCAAGGTTGAGAATCAGCAACACCAGCTCTTTCTCCCCCACCCCACTGCACTCACCCACCACACCTACTTGCCCCCACTAAGTCTGCTGTACTAGTAGCAACAGTGGGTAATGGAAGTACTAGAGGGCCTCACATTGACCAAATCCATTAGCAGGGACAAGAAGGTCATCGCAATGAAGGTTTGTAGAATAGTAAAATTGTTCGGTGTAAGGAATGAATATAGTTACATCAACAGGAATGACATCAAGGAAGACATTTGTTCTCCAGACGGCCTTAAAGAAGAGCAATCCCAGGAAGTACCTTTGCAGCATAGATGGAGAGACTGTGGAGTCTGCTGTTGTTGAAGGAGAAAAGAGTGCAAAGGCAGCAAATGTTACAAGTGGAGTTCCAGTTAAAGGTAGTAAATACACAGCAAACTATAACTATTATAGATTTTATCCACATCATAGGTGTCCTCCATGCAATTACCAGCAAAACTACCAGAATAGTGAGAGTCAAGAGAAGAAAAATGGATTTGAAGTACTCCTGAAGGACAGGGCCAGCAACCCAGGTCCCATGGTAGGCAAAGGTACCTTACTATATATATGGAGGCCCTATGAGCATTGACCACAGTATTCCAACTCTCTGTGCAACGTGTTGGAGAGTGATGACAATCAGGGTGCAGGAGAGCAAGGTGAGACAGAGTATGTATTGGGATTAGGGACCATGATTCTGCAGGGGCCCTCCTGTAGGGGATTGGCCTCAATAAAATCACCTCTTACCAGAGTAGGGGCATGGGAATTGAAGAAATATAAGTAAAGGATATGAAGACACATAGAATAATAAGACAGAAACCATAAAACAGGGAAGGTATTCCAGGGATTACTGAAATCCTAAAAATCACCCCTGTTTTTATCTTCCAGCTTTTATACCCAATGTAAACTGGGGAAGGGGAGAATATAACAAAAAACTTCATTAACATGATACAAAGGATAACTCACACAGTCAATGGCCTTATCACTCTGAGACATCAAATCCTTAGCATTATGTCCTCTAGGTAGCTAAGCTGCCCTAAATCACTGTGTGCTGAAGACTGCCCTTCCCTAGGTGATCTCATAGTTGCAATAAAGGAGCAGAAGTACATTTGCATATCCTGACCTCCCATCAGGATGGCATTGAGCTATCCTAATGTCAAAGGAGCCAGGCAATCACCTCCTGTGTTAGGAGTTGCAATTCTGCCTGTCAGTTTCCAAACTCTCTGACACCTCAGACAAGGTAGACAGGTGGAAAAGAGCCTGTAATTTCTAGCCTCCACGCACTCCTCACCAAAGACAGTCTAGAGAGGATGACAAAGAGGACAGGGAAAGTCATGAAGAGGCCCCACCAGCAACAGCCACCTCAACATCAATATCACACAAACTTCAATTCCCAATGCATATGGCCCAGAGAACCCTAAATCCCAGGATAGCAAAGGGACAAAAGCAGCCAATTTTGCATTTTGCTTTTCTTCAGACAAGGCCTTACTATGTATCCCAGGCTAACTTGAATCTCACATGTTCAACCTGGCCTGTAACTTCCAATTCTCCTGCCTCAGCTTCCCAAATGTTAGGGTTTATGACATCTTTCCAAGTACTCATTCTGATATGGAACATATATTTCAATGCTAACATGGTTACATTTGAATCATATATTTTCTATCTTTTTTGTCTTCAAACTGTCTGTCTCTAATATAAGTAAAGCTTGCATATTTGTCTTTCTTGTGCTGTGGTTATAGCTATAACTCAGACTGACAAATACATTTTCTTTGTATTGACTTGACAAATCATATTTAAGTGTACCAGTATGATAACCAATGTTTGGGAATAAGCTGTTTCCCTGAAAAAATATTTTAAAAACCTAATCCTTAATGTTTCAGAATTTTATATAATTAAAAAGGCAATTAAGTAGGACAGTATATTTTGTTTGCCTCGTTCATCACAAATTTATTTAGTCATTAGTTTAAAGATTGCCATTTAACATCAGTCATAGCCTTCCAGTCCTCATTTTTTTCTACCACTGATTCATTAAACCCAAGAAGGCTCATGACATTGCCACATTGGTTATAGCTTTAATTTGTCTAACTGAACAAGGAAAATGGTCCTTTCATAGTTTAACTATATGAATCCCTCTAGAGTACCAAGAACTCTAGAGTGTAACAAACTGCTAATAATTCTTATATGAGCCCATGCAAACATAGAGATTTTAGGTAGAATTTTTATTCATTCATTTATCTTTGGTGACTGTGGGCTCATAAACAATTGCAAATTATGTAGATGGAATTTTAAAAGTTTCTTTATCAAAGAAAGCATGAAAGTGCTAGAATACCTTCTACCCCAGACATATAAGCATCATCAGTGTACATTACTGATTCAGAAAAACCACATTGAGAAGGTGTTTTTATTTTAGTTGTGTAGGGTTCCAGAAAACAGTGTAGTTAAAGGTATCACAGGCCAGTGGTGCAGGAAAGCTGGTCCAGGAAGAGGAGTCTAACTCACTTTTGACAGATGGCTCAGTTTAATTTCTGACTCCATAGTAATTTCTGGTCAGACTTTAGATGTCCCCCTCATTTTTTCAGGTGACTTTGGTCTTCGATCTTGCAGACTAAAGAGTACTCTGCATCACGGTTGTCATCTCTTCATTTTTTTTTTATCCTACTAGCCCAATGGGAAAAGTCAGACAAAGAGATTCAAAAAGAACCATGGACCTGCCAAACCTAAAGATTCAGGACAAGAAATAAGAGAGACTGTCTTCTATTTCTCAAATGTGATATTACCCTACCTCTAGCCCAAGCCCCACCCCAGCTCCATCCCAAGTTCTTAAAAGAGGCAAATAGTATGGGGATTCTTTGTCTCTCATCTGTGTTTGAAGTCAGGAATACACACTACCCCAGGATTTGTAGACAAATAGAAACTCACTGCTCCAGTGCTAATGGCGATTCTGGAAGACAACGCATAAAATAGAAGATCTGCAAGTCAGAAAGGGTTAAAACAATCTGTCTTAACTGCACACTTGGAAACCAACAAAAACAACAAAAAGTTTCAAGAATAAACCACAGTCTTTAACGAATTTCATGAAATTCTCCATGCTTTGTTCTCAGCTTTACTTTTTGCTTGTTTGTTTTGTTTTGTTTTGTTTTTCAATACAGAAAATGGTTCCAAGATTTTATTTCTGGAGGCAACACTTCAAAATCCAGCACCCTTTCACCTGCTAGTGTATGGACAGGAAATTTTCTTCTATCGGGTCACCTATAAAGCATTTCTATCAAACACAAAGATGACCTGGACAAGTGAAAACGGGGCATGCAAAAGATACTTTTCTTGAAATGGAAAAGTACCGTTCATGAATAAAAGGAAGGCTAAAGAAGTTAGCTCTTGCATCTCAGACCTTCCTCTTCCATTTCACCTGAATATTAGGAAAAGACAACATACTCACACTTTTGGGGTTGTGGAGGTCAGTCCAGACATAGGCGATTGCAGGACCACTCTCCTTGTCAGAGTGGTCACAAAGTTGCCCTCAGCCTGGCTAAGCACTTACACAATGGGGCTCAGGTGGGAAGCGCTGAGTGAGTGCGGGACCTGACGAACTGGGTCTTAGGTCCCCTCTGGTTCCCCTCGCTGCTCTGCCTGTGCTTCCTATACGTGTTAGAATTCTCCAGATGTTCTTTTAATAGAGTAGGTACCTCATAGTTCTTCCAGTTACTCACTATTGTTATGCCTGGATCCATCTTGTAAAGACATCATTTTTTTTAAAGGTGGATGTGGTAGCATATGTCTGTAATCTCAGAACTGGGGAAACAAAGAATGATGGATGCAACTATCAGGACTGAAATGAAGAATTCCAGGCTGCGAGCTACCCCATATTATGAAACAAGGTAGAGAGAACCTGAGGACAAACACTTCCTAGACACCCTAAAAACACCAGTGTGACCACTGATGCATGTGTACATGCACAATCACATACAAAAAAAATCAATAAAATATAAATACTAGTGTTTGTGTGGTCCTACGTCCCAGATCAAGACTAACAAAGGCATGTCTTGGCTTTCTCCATTGTAGAAGAAACAGGAAATATAAAGGAGGAAGAAGTGGGATAAATACTTTGCCCAAGCTATGGGAAGAGCTAAGTGTTTTTAAGGCTGAATTCAAAGGATTACTTTCCCCTCCATCTTACAGGTTTTAAAGAAGTTATACTTGGCTTTTATCATAAAAATCTGAAGAATGCTGTGAGAAAAAGA
This sequence comes from Bramus lutescens, assembly GCA_001685075.1. Classification (NCBI taxonomy): domain Eukaryota; kingdom Metazoa; phylum Chordata; class Mammalia; order Rodentia; family Cricetidae; genus Bramus; species Bramus lutescens. The sequence goes on along the minus strand of LOEQ01003144.1, from coordinate 128,511 downwards.
TTCCCATGGGAATATTTGGGACTCCATAGAAATGGAGACTACAGGAGTATCTTCCTCTCACCAAGGATCCACACTTAGCCTAGAGCCATTCTCCCAACATTTTTTTTTTTTTTAGTTTTTGAGGGAGGAAGCTATGCCCTTGGTTCTGAAAATACAAGGAAACAGCTTTTCCCTATTGCTTTCATTCTTTCATTAGCCCCAAAAGAATTAGTTAAAGTACTCTCAGATTTTCTCTTTTGCTTTTTGGAAAGAGGGTAAGAAGATTCTAGTCTTTATGACTGCACTATTATGTTAACTTTTTTTTACCATATTCAGCAAAGATTACCATTCATATAGATTGCATTATTGTTAGAATTTAAAGATGATTATTAAACTGTTGAAAACATCATTTATCACTCCTCATCTGGGGCACTGACTATGAGGGAAGGTAATGCCCTCCTATAGTCACAGTACAACCCTCAATGAGCATGACCTACATTTTTAGTTACGGTGCAGTGGTAAGCAAGCACCATTAGGCACTGTCTGGACAGATATAACTGAGATGCTATGATCAGATATCTCTTCTGCCATCCGGACAAACTTTATGTGTAATTTGCTTAAAAGTTGTCAGTCTCCATTTTCATGTCTTTGCAGAGTTTGGGTCTATTTTTTGTTTTTTAATTATCTGTTTATTGTTTTTAAAGTGATAGATGAAAAAGGTGGGTAGGAAGGTGGGGATGATCTGGCAGGAGTTGAGAGAGGAGATGAGTGATCAGAATATATTGTATAGAAAAAAATCAATTAATAATGGTGAACATGGCCAGCAAGATGGCTTGGTAGGTTAAAGTTTCCTTTCTCCAATCTGATGACCTGAATTGGTTTGCCCTTATTACCAGAGGAATCACTAAAAGTAGCTGGATGAAGTGGCTCACATCAATAAACTTAGTACTTCAGTTCTCCTATGAAGCAAAGGAGTTAGGACAACTACCCAGACCCTTGTGAGCTTACTATGTGGCAAAANAAAAAAAAAACAAGAGAAACCTTGTCTCAAAATATAGAAGGCAAGAACTGACTCCCAAAAGTTATCCTCTGATCTCCACCGTCAAGCTCTGGTCTTTACACATCCATATTCACACGCATACATGACATAGTGATAATAAATAACATTTTAATGACACACATAAACTCAAAGTGTGACTAAAGTTTTATTATTGTTCTCTGAGACTTGAGACCACCCCAACCTATATAGACATGACTAAGACATCATCTGAAAAGAACAGATGTGAGATTTGCTGTGAACTGTGGTTAGGAGATGCTCTCCCTGGGTGATTCTTTACATTTGGACCCTTGTCCATGAATAACTTCAAGACAAATGCCAGCTGTTTGTTTTTGGATAAGCTTATCCACTGAATTTGCAGACATAGGGCAGCTTCACATCACAGGTATTATCTCTCCATTTCAGAAATCCTGAAAAGAGGAAAGAGGTTAAATAATTGAGGATATGGATCTTGAGAAGATAATGAAGAAATGCCTCAATCTGTGGCTTCAATTTAAAAGTCATTCCCTCATGCTCTAGAGTGGTACAATAGAAATAAAGGAGATATCCAAGAAGCCAATAAAGAAGATGAGAACAAACCACATTCCATTTCCTAGCTCAGAGGTACCCAGAAAGGTGAGAAGATCGGTATGCCTCTAGGTGAGGTGGTTCTTACCTGAAGCTCTAGACAAAGTGCCACAAAAACCACGGTCTAAGGCAGTGGATGGATTCCTCTCCCAGTTAAGGTAATTCATCACATCACTGTTACTCCACTCCCATCCACCTCCATTGGGTTGTTCACCCTGATGAGGAGGGAACCAGATATAAGTTAGGGTCCTGAAAGCTCTGTGTGTATGAAACCTTCAGTGAAACTCTGGATTCCCTCCCAACCTCCATAACTCAGTTGATCATAATTTTCAAGAACATAGCATTAGAATTATTGCTGCCTTCGTTTCGACTTATACGTCTAGAAACTACTGATAAAATTAGGACCCACTAAAATTTATTTGAAATATAAATGGTAGTAAATCCGTAATTTCCACTAAAATGGAAGTAGGATGTTTATTCTACAAAAAGAAAATGTAGTTTGTCACTTTATCCTATATTTCTTGATAATACTGTATGCAGGACCCCTGAAACTGACAGTGATTTCTCCCAAGGCTTCTTGTGAGACCTTTCTAAAAGTCAGTAAGAGTCACATGAACTTCATCTGAAATCTAGGAATCCTCATCATAGAGCTCAGCACTACAACAGACCCTGCTGGTGTCCCTTGTCCTAGTGTTACGCCGTGTCTGACCTCAGTGTCTTTTAGGGCTCTTTCTGGGGAGTCTCAGCAAGTGTGCCTATGTGATCACGGCATGTGAGAGTAAACTGAGAAGAGGAAATCGTACCAGCGTGGGATCATGGAGCCCAATCCAGACGTATGAGAAGCTGTTCCCTGTGCTCTTCACCAAAGAGGACAGGAACGAAGCCTCAGCTCCAGTGAGAACAGACACAAGGTGCCCTGAGGGCCTCTTTTGGCAGGCCAGCTGTGTGAGGAACAGAATAAAAAGGAGTTTTAAACTTTACTGGATAATGACAAGGCAGAGGTAAGTGGGAGGACAGGCTGTATTGAAAGTCAACTATTCATCTCAAACACACAACATCCCCCATGACCCACATGTACTTTCCACATCCCAACACTCACTTCTGCATCAAACCAGGTCTGTGGTATCCGAAACAAGGCATAGCAGTAGGAGCCATAAGCCCTGGAGCCTTGGGGACAACTAATGCGTGGCGATGGTGCTTCCTTCGGGGAATCTTCACCTGGGGTGGAGTAAGATAAAGAGAGCATTGGGGTGAAAAGAAAAGTGGGACTTAGTTGGGTTGGTCAAAATAGGGCTGTTTCGGTAAACTATTTCTTGGAAGGAAATCAATATCAAGTCTTCGTGTAGTCTTTGAGACTTTTTATAATGCACAGACCTAGTAAATGATGCAACCTCATTTTCCTCTTCCTTACTATCTATTAGTTCATGACTCCACCAACTCTAGGCTGATAGGCTTAACTTCCATTGCCTACCCTTCTTTTCCCCTGGAGTTCATGGCTTATCATCATTTCTACCCTTTCACTCTACCAATAGAAAGTATAGCATCATGACAAAATGAAAAATCCTATTATTCCACTGGTGACAGACCACCATGATACCTCCCACAACCGATGCCCTGGGGGGATTCAGAATGGTGGAACTATCACAACAGTTTTCCAGTATGGATATCCCTCATTATTCCTTATGAGACTTTCTTCTACTCCATGATCCTAAACACTCACAAGAAGTCAATGCTAGAGAGAGAAGTCTTACCTTGAACCTGAGAAAAGAGCATCAGGCAGGGGAGCAGCATCCAGGACATGCTGGTGAGTCCTATGCGAGACAGCATCTTGCCTGTGAGGGAGGAACAATCAGAATAACTCCAGGTGATGTGAGTAGAGAAGGTAGGCAGAAAGGACCATCACTCTCCCTCTTTTGTTAGCTCTGCAGGGTTACACTAATTTTGTCCTATCTCTCCCTGTAGTCCAGAAATCCATATTTTCTTTTTGCTCTGAGAGTTTCATAGGTAGCGTTTACTGAGTCATAAAGCTGTGTGATGTGAGAGCAAAAACCATGGAACACCTTCTTCTAGTGAGAGGTGAACCCTGCAAGGCTTTCATCATCTTCCAGCTTCTACTTACCTATCTTACAGAGAGATCTAGGATGGTTTGTCAGGGCAGAGATGGCTGTGCTTTTATAACAGGATTTGAGGGAGGAGCACCAAAGTGAATAACTGGAATGCTCATGCAGGCTAGAATGGTGGGTAGTGCTTGGCATGGACTAAGGGGGTTCCCAGAAAGAGCAGGAGGATCTTCCTGGCAAAGATGGAGAATTTTCACAATTACCTCCTTCCTGTTAGCAGCACTGCTTTACCCTAGGCGTGAGTGAAGATTAAACTTCCACACCCTTTACTAGATATTCTGTTCCAAGAAACAGAAATGAACTACAGCAGCATTGGAACATAAATTATGCTGTGACATAAATTTTAGATATTATTACATGGTCAGTTAAGGAAAATAAATGTAAGAGTGTAATAGAATCAACATGGAAAATCTCACTTGTGCATGCATTTCTTTACACCTGTCTGAAATACTTAAAACGAATTAGCAAGAACCCAGTGAATTAGACAATTTAAGTGAAAATTAATTGATTGAAAATGATAAATTCATAAAATAATGACTTAAAATGCTGATAAAGTTTCATATCAGTATGTAAAATCAGCTTTCAGTAAGTCAGCATTCTTGTTAGAAACTTAAGAAAAAAACAGCTGAACAAACATACCTGCATATACTTCTCTGAGGTTAGTTCATTGCACTTTAGTCTGACAATTTGTTACCTACCTTGGGGACCATCCACAGAGTGGGATCACAGATTCACTGGGATAATGTAGACCCTTTCACAGAAGTTGTATGAGTTTACTTTTCATTTCATATTCAGTGTATTAGGGTGGTTTTCACTCTATGGCATCTGCACCCATGATACCAAAGATATGATCTAGTGTGTTAGCTTTGATTAAAGCGGAGTTATCAGCCTGTATCCTTCCCACTCATATACTTTTAAGTAGCAAATAGCCATCAGCAATCAGGTCCACCAATCCAAGATACTCAATTGGCTAACTCAGAAAAATTGAAACTCTAAGCCTAAAAAATAGTCCAAGGAATCTTATTCAAGAACCTATCTCAAAGCAGAAAATAAGGATAGGTCTTTGGGTGTAAGCTGATGGTAGAATATTTGCCTCCTACATGCAATGCCTTGTTTTCCATCCATAGTAGCTCATATACAACAATAAAGATTCCATCACTTTCAAACACTCTTTAACTTGATAAAGCAGAGAAATGGTTAACTGAAACAAATTTTAACACTTATGTGGTTTAATAGTCTTTATGACTAAATAGAAAATCTGCATATCTAAGTACAGTGATTGCTTTCTAGAAAAAAAGTTATAACAGATATAACTATGTAACTCACAGGTTATTTTTGGTATTGCTTCTTACATGAAAAGAAAGTTAACAAATTTCAGTTGTCAGCCACAAGTGCGCAACCTATTAACATATCTAAAGTGGCCAATACAAATTAGTAAAAAAAAATTTGAAAAATGCCCCATCATATAAATATCAACAATTCATAAGGAAAAAGTAATTTGGGTTGCTTGATAATGTTTAGGAATGCAAGAAATCTCTGTGGTCAGAACAGTTTGCAAATTTTTGATGAGTATGTAGCAGCTATTATAGAGGAAAAGAAAAATGAGAAATAGATTTTATGTTATAACACGGAGATACCCTGTACTGTTTCTCCAGCAATTGAATACAAGGAAAACATAGAAATCCTAATAAATAAAGAGGGTATCTAGATCAATGTTGGCTCCTAGTTTAAACAAGCCAAGGAACAAGCATTAATTACAAGACAGGTTGTACATACTCCTCTCTTTAATCCCTTAATGCATTGCCATGATTTCTCTCACTAAATCTTTTGCTACAATCATCCAAAAACCTTTCACATCATTCCTTTAAAAATGTTTATACTTAATCTCTGTTGAAAGTGGGAAAATAATTGTATCTTCTCCATATGTTTTCAAAACATTTCTTGAAATAGCTGTGTATTTGGACTTCTACCACTCCTCTTTACCCTGGACAACTTTAACATTCCTGGTGGGACACATTTGATGGAAATCAATTCTGAAAAGCTTGCCACATAGTCTTTATTTCTCCTTTGAAAATAGTATTTCAGTCAATAAAATTCTATTTTGTATTTGTCTTTTCTGCCAGCAAATTTACTAGTTTATTCTACTTAATTGTGCTTCTGAACATCTTATTTGATTATTTAACTTCTTTTATATGCAATCTACTCCCAAAATGACTGACTTCTTTCAGTATTTTTCAATTTACTCTTGGTAATCTGCATGCTGAATATTATGCATCTAAATTAAGCTTGTGATATCAGTCTTTTTTGTTTTTCTCTGATATTATTGGATCTAGCAAGTGCTCTTCATCATTGATTTGGGGGAGTGTGGATTTGTATTTCTTCCAATATGTGTTCTACCCCATTTCTCTTTCTCCTCTCCTTAATATTTTTATTCTCTGTAAGTTTTATTTTCATCCCATAGTCTTTGCATATGATGATCCATGTTTTCATCACATTATCTCATTATGTTTTTAAATCAGATCATGTTATTAAATCCATAAGGCTACTAGCTCTTTATAGAATATGTTTAGTTGGCTGAAAAAAGAGCTGTTTTTCATTTTTCTTCTTGTGCTTTATTTATAAAAATGCTGTATGATCCTTTCTTAGAACTTGCCTCTCTCTGTATATATCATACAGATTTTTTGTTAGACATAGTATATTATTTCTTTTACATCCTTTATCAAATAATGCAACAGTTTCTTTTTTCTTTCCACTGCCAGAGGAAGGAGTGGTTGTTCTTGGCTCTTCATCATCAGAACTTTCTGGGTCCTTGTTAGGAAGCATAAAGTACCATGAGAGTATTGTGAGCCTGCCAGGAAATACAGATTACATGCATTTCCTACCCTTGATGATTTACATTATAAATTCAGGAATTTCTAAAATTTTCATTAAATGTTCCTAAAGGATAGTAACACTAAAGGTTGCACAAAATAAGAAGAAACTAAAAGGTTTTGGTGTTCCTGCAAATACCAAACAACATTTTCTTGATCACTTCCATTCTCTAATTAGTCTAAAGAAAATCTATTGGTTTAAAGAATTTTCAGATATTTTCCCTTGGAGTAAGGATGTAATACTTTCCAAGACTTCTTATATCAACACTAACTATATGTCCGAGTCACATTTTCGAAATATCTCCTTCCAAGGTAGATTGGGAGTGAAAGAGGAAAATGACTTCTCATGGAATGGATAATGTTTTTGCCTCCTCATGACATAGCCTTGCATGAGCCCGCTCCACACTCTACACAGTAAAAAGTTAAGCCTGTATCACTAGGCATTTCCTCATAGGCCTGGATGGAAGAGTACTCTTGAGTTCACAGTTAGAGTCCTCTAGAGAGCCTAACTGTAAAATACAACCTAAAACATGGAGTATGAATTAAAATGTTTATTTTTGTTCTCTGAGAATTCAATTGACAACACACGGAGAAGAAACAGAAGAATGGAGAGAAGGAGGGTGGGAAAAGGCAGAATGGGAGTCTTCACTCTAGTTCCTTTCTTTATGACAAGATTACTGAAGAATTTTAGTTGTTGGTTCTCCATCTTCCTACTCCTCATATGTGCAGATACCTCACACCTGTCATCATCTCCTCACTTCAAAAATCTTAGAGAGAGAAGACATAAAGTGTACGGGGTGGTTGACCTTGTGAATCCTGTAAAGCTGCATTTCTGACCCTGGCCAAGTTCCTGGTACAGGGCCTGAAGATAGAAAAAAAGGAGATGGGGGCATGAGAAAGAAAGGACAGGATAAGATGAGGAAAGATAATCAGCAAGGCATTTCACAGGTTTAGGAAAATTCCCAATGTCAAGACCTAGAAATGGGGTGGGGGAAATGGAAAACTCAACTCATGGATAGTTTCTGTTTCTCATCTGGGCTTTTTGACAGACTCCCGTAACAGTCGTGTTCTGAGGCAATGGAAAGAATTCTCTTCTCATTGATGGAACTCAGCATAATGATGTTAGTCCCTTTTCGTCCACCTCCATTGGTTCTTGGCCCAGTGAAGGAGGGAGTCATTAGAAGAGAATGGCCATTAAGCTCTATGTTCATGACGCCTTTATCTGGAAAACTGGGTTCTCGTTTCACCTTCACAGACTTTAGTTTGCTCATTCATATACTGCTAACTGCCAGTTTATAAACTATTCTTTCTGAATTCCTTGCTCCATTTGGCAGATCCAAGGAAAGTTACTATAAATACTTAGAAGCCATTAAAATTTGTATTTCAGTTTAAATAAAATATATTCTTTATATATATATAGCTTTCTTTGCACCTGGAAAGTTAATATCTAATGCCTAAAGAGAAATTATAGATCTTATCTTCATATGGAGTTCACTGGGAACCTCAAATGCAGCCAGTAAAGCTTAAAGTAGAGATTTCTAAGAGCTCATATGAGAATTGTATAAAAGAAAACAATAGGCTCATGAACTCGTTCTAAACATGAGGATGATCACAGATCTCAGCAACTCAATTTGCCATGGCTACCACTTTTTACTGAAGTTGTTACCCAGCATTTAAGCTCATTGTCCTGTGTGGTACTTTGGAAAGCACAAAAAGTGTGCCTGGGCACCAATAGTACTTGAGAAGACACAGAAATTATGGAATTGCATCAGGACAGCATCATGGAGAGCCATTCAAATGTGTTGGTAGTCGGTCACATGATTCTTCACCATGGAAGGCAGGAAGTCTTAACTTCAGTGAGCACAGACAAGACATGTCTCCAGGGGCTTCTTCTGACAGGCCATTTCTGTAGGGTACAAGATGAGTAAAAGTGACCCCTCCTGGAAAATAGCCAGACAGACATAGGGAAAGGAAGAGGGTTAGATGAAAAATTGGAGTGTTCATGCTCATTCCCAATTAAGCACAGAAATAAACAAAAAACCACCTCCCCCCTGTGATTGACAAGCACTTTGCATAGTTGCCCACAACTGCCATAGATGCAATGCCCAGCCCTTAACATCTGCAGCAAACTGAGATATTGGTGTCCTAAACTAAAGTATAGCAGTAGGAATCATACCCCTTTGGGCCATTGAGGCAGTTGGTGCATGGAGAGGACATCTACTTCTGAGAGTCTTCACCTAGGATGTGAGGAGATAAATACAGGGATGATCTAGTGGAAAGTGGACATTAGGTGGAAAAGTAAACTTGGAAAATATTTATGGGATTTGTCTTTTATGATTGTTTCTAAAACCTTGACAATCTCTTACTATTTATCTCTCAGCCATTTTTGTTCACTGAAAGTATTTACTTTATTAGAAAGTCTTTATTTTACCCTTCTACCTCATTTGGGGGCTAAAAGCTGCCACACCATACTCACTGTTTCACCTCTTTCACACGGATTATGGTCCACTATGGTATTTTCTATTATTAGTGACCTGGATAAAGACAGGATATGGGAGATACTGCAGACAGTTTTCAGTGTGGAAGATTCCTTATCATTGCCACACGAGAATCTCAAGAACCTTCCTCTGCTTCTTGAATCTGAACATTCTCAATGTTCACAGTGATGCTAGCAGAGAATCCTAACCTTGCCCCTGAAAAAAGGAGTAGAAATGAGAGAAGCATCATTGAAAACATGCTGGGGATGGAATGCAGTATCATGCCTGTGAGAAGGCAATCAGTCACCAAAAGGAATGTGATCAGAAAGAAGGCATCCAAACCCCACTGCCTCTTGCCTATTGCCTGTGTTCAATCTCCTTCCTCTTGGTCCCTTTTACTTTTTCTAATATCAGTAGAGTATTTATACTCTCTGCTTCCACTGAGAAATCCCATGTCAGGAGTTGTTGAGTCTCAGACTATCCACTTCCTCTGATGATGACACTGCTTGTTTCTTCTACTACATGAGCTAGAACCCTTTCTAGGGCATTCATCATCCTTCATATCTTAGTAATCTGACTGTCAATCATCTAGAGTAGTTTGACATCCAGAAAATAGAAGTTTTTATAACACTAGCTGAGGAAAGGGCATTTCTGTGAATGATAGGAATCCATATGATAAGGCCATGGATAGAGTTTGTCATTTTTTTTCAGGAAAGTTTTTCACCTCCCTTGGGTTTGCTAAGAATACTTGCTCTTTCCAAATATAATATATGATTTTTCTTCAAGTTCTAAGAGTTTTGCTTTGGCCTTAGTTCCTTGTTCATTATTTATCTGTTTATGATATCAAGTCTTACGTGTTCAAAGTTTACAAAAAATGAATTGCTTCTAGAATCACCCAGGAACTTACATTTAATTTAGCTGGTATGTATATAAGTATGAAAAATCTGAGTTTTAAGTATAGTTGAGAAAATGAGTTAGAAATAGTACCAACATTTAAAGTTATATAAAAAAACTGAGGTTTAGAGAAGGCATGAGTCAGGTATGATGTTTCTTATGAATAATGGCAAAGTGGTAGGAACACAGGCAACCAGGTGATCTTAATGGGGGTACAATGAAATAATACACTACAGATGGAGAGAGTAATGAATAGAGTCTAAGGAAAGATCATAGAGTGCATTGTATAAAATCAACATAATAGTCCATTGTTTATAAAGGACACCTCTACTTCAGCATAATGCAGTGCCCTTAGGCTGCTTGTGCTCTCTTACAAAGTGGTCATTGTCTAGGCTTAAAACTATTTCCACATAATTTTCATTGGGAAAAAGTCAGTTCCATGCAGATGTGCTTAAAAGGGGCAGTTCTTTGTTTTATTTTATTTTGCTTTTTTGTTAGGCTAGGAATTTCTTTAGAATTTGATCATCACACTTATTGTTATTGCATAGCTTTATCTGTAGTGTGATTATAAAATTTCATAATTTATAAAATCAAGTCTTAAAAGTTCATGCAGTCTCTTCAAGTAATCTAATTATAGACATCATATTCATTTTCTAAAAGGATACATGCATTTTTAATATAATATATGAAGATCTATAGAGTAAAAACCTTGTACTATCATTAGCTTAGGTAGACAAAGCCTCTTAGGTAGAGGCTCAGTAGACAAATTTAACATTTAAAAATTTCAGAAGACTGACTTCAGAAGATGAGTTACAGGGAATTGGAGGGATAGATATCATAATTCATTGTAACCATAGATTAATTTCTCAACGAATAAAAAATACTTGAAGGGCTATAGAGATGGCTCAGCAGTTAGGAGTGTGAGCTAATCTTGCAAAGGAGCAAGTTTACTTCCCAGCATCCAAGTTGGCTGGCTCAAAATTGAGTGTTACAACAGTTCCAAGAGATCTGATGTCCTTTTTGGCCTCCATACATATCACACACACACATGCATGCACGCATACACACACACACACACACACACCAATAAAAACAATAAAAAGAAATTAAGAAATCCTTCCACATAGGGTGGTTCAGATAATTAAGAAGATAACTTCAGTATATTTGGAACAAGCTAATACTAGCAAATGAGCAAAGGATGGAGCACATCTCAAACCCTTGAAAAACACTGCATCACAGAGGAAATAAACAGTTTAAGATTCAAAGAACTCAAGCTACTGGTGTGGTGAGAGCTCACTCCTTAAAGTGCTTGCCTTGCAGGCCTGAGGACCAGAGTTTAATCACCAGAACCCATAAGTTTGAACTGAGGGGGTTCACTAGTGAGCCCAGTGATGGGAATGCAGAGACTGTGGATCGCTGAGGCTCTCCATCCAGATAGCATAACCTATATGAAGAGGCTCTGTCTGTATAAACAAGGGTGAGGATGGGATGGCACTTCTGAGAAAGCACCAAAGGCTATCGTTTTGCCTCTGCATGCATGTATATTTATTATACCCAGCCACACAGGAATATGTATTTGCACACACACAAAACCAAAAATAGACTTTTTAAAAATGTAAACACAAAATCTAATGAGAAAATTTAATGGAGTTCCATTCACTAAAATTTCATCTGGAGGAAAACTGAGAAACTATGAATAAGTACCGATATTTGCCTATGAGAAAATTTAAATTTTTTCTATTATGATTAATATTATAGATAAATAGTGTTAGCAAGAAGGCTCTGTGGATAGGAAGACTTTTAAGTGGGCCTTATGACCTGAGTTACATCATTGAGATTCACTGGTGGAGGGAGATAACCCTGCAAGCTGTGCTACAACCCACCCACACACAAACACACAGACAAGCACACACGTGTATGTGTACCCACACTCGTCTTTCCCCATTAAACAATACTATTAAAAATCTATATGTGTATATATACATATATATATATTTAAGTAGAGAATTTCTTGCACTATTTATTTTTATGATTTAAATACTATCCCATACTTATATAAAAATATTTTGTTCTTATGATATTTAGGGTAAAATATCATAAGTTTGGCTTTCAAATAAGTTAAGAAAAAATAGGCAGAGTTAGACTGAAAAGAGAGAACCAAAGCAAGTATTTTAAATTTTAAAAATTAATGGCCAAAAAAGACTTAAGAGCAAGCATCTAGAGTTGTTTTCTACTTTACTGTATGTTTAATTTTTTCCTAAGGAATATTCTAGTATAGTATACAAGCTCCTATTCAATAATAAGATATGTTGCTTTCCTACCATTATCATAAAGAATAACAGAAAATAATAATATTAATTATGTAGAATCACATAATCATATAGGTATAACAAAAGACAACTGTATAAATGTAAGTAAAGCGATCTGTACAACTGATGATCCTTCTGACAGTGATGTTGTTATCCTTCTGTCTGAGCTTTTGAAACTCAATCATACATAATCTCAAAAATACAAGAAATATTTAAAGAATACTTCAGTCTCATCTTGTATTTAATTGAAATAATATATCTAATAAACTTTTGACATGTAATGTCTATAACTGCAATAAATAAGTTTGCTTCATTGCTGACTAGCTAGACAAGAAGTTTGTTCAATTTCTATGATTCCAAGTTGGCCTTGGGATATTTACAGCTCATTTCTTGGCAAGAAGGGGACTATTCTTGGAAGGACCTAAGCTAGATTCTAATGTTTCCCCTGTCAAAAGATAAGAGATCCTCTTCGTACTTTTTATCTATCTTTTCTCCTGTGTCAAATAATGTTTCTTGTAATTATATTTAGAATACGAGTGAGAAATTAGCCCTTTACCGGAGCACAGTACCCTTGTTCCAAGTATGGCATATGTGGAGAGTTACTGGAAGATGTTGTATCAGGCTCCACATCAAAAAATATCCTGGAGCTAGTTCTTTCTGAACATAGGCCAATCAAACACACTACTTTAAGATACAGTAGTCATATGTCCAGGGTATTACTTTAGCCCTTGCATCTTATTTTAAGGTGATCAGAAAAAGTGACAGAGATAAAACAAGGCTATATATTCCATGGAAAAATAAGACAGAATGAGAGATTTCCAAATCTCTGAAACCAATAAGCAAAGCTATTAAGGAACTGGAAGCTAATGTTGATTACTGAAATTGAGGCACTCACATGCACTTATTAAACTGCACCTATCTCATGAACTGTGCCATTATTGGGGCCAATAAAGCTTTTATCAGAAAGCTATGTCAATTTCATTCGATTTCCAACTCACACCTTGAACTTGGGACTGTTCCTTGTTGTACATCATGTTAGCTGTAATGCTAAGAAAAGTACTCCAATTACATATTTTATAAAGACTGTTGCTCATTGTTAATTTTTGTTTTTAGAGAAAACAAGATATAATATCCAATGTTCCTCATTCAGAAAAAAAAAATTTATGCTTCAGTCTCATTATCCTCATGTTTACTCACACAGCTTGTTCTTGTCAGCCTAACTTTGTACTTCTGAAAATGGTTTCATGCACCTTTTAATAGGAGATAAAAAATAATAAACACTTCCTTTACCATGCTGCTTTTCTTTTTGTTACGAATTATTCTACAATGAAAAATATAGAGTTATAAGTAAGCATATATTGTCATCTTTCTTACATGGTGCTGGGAATTGAACAGGGGATTCACACATGCTAGGAAAATGCATAAATACTTAAATATCCAGCCTTCTTTTTACTATTTACCTATTAGTCAGAGTCTCTGTAAGTTCCCAGGCAGACCCAAAATTTGCCACCCTCCTGTCTCAGTGCCCTGAATAGCAGAAGTTATAATACTGTGACACTAAGCCTAGCTTATATATTTAAGTTTTTTCAAGAGAAATAAAAGACAAAACAGAAAGAAATTAATAAATAACACAATAGAAGTCCATTATTTATTATTGAAAATAACTTTCTATTTTTCTTTTATTGAAAACATATTTTTCATCTAATATATTCTAATTATGTTTTCCTTTCCCCCAAATACTCCAAGATCCTACCCATCTCTCTTCCCATTCAAATCCACATCTTTCTGTGTCTTGCTAGAAAATGGGAATCTAAACAAAAATAATAATTAGGTTAAAACAAAAAAAGAAAATTGAACACAACAAAACAAACAAACAGAAGCAGAAGAGTCAAAGAAAAGGCACAAGAAGCAGATAGATGGTGAAGAGACACACATTTGTACCCACAGGCATCCCACAAAAGCACAAAATAGGAAGACATAACATATGTTCCAATGACCTGTAAGGTAAAAACTTAAAAAATAAATAAATAAGCCTTGAGAAAGCATTATGAGACAAAGAACCTTAAAAGATACCATTGGGTTTGTTTTGTGTTGGCCAACTACTGCTCGGCATGACATCTAACCTTAAGAGAGGTTTGTAGCTCAAGTGAGACTTCATTGAAATGAACTGATTTCTAATTTTTCATTTGCAAATGTTTATAAATTGGGATTACCTTCTGGGTCAAGGATCTGTATTAAGGCTTCAGTGCTTGTCAGAGCCCTGGGATTTCATCTAACATAGATTTGTGCAGGACCAATGCTTGCTGCCTCAGTGTCTATGAGTTCATATGTGCTTTGGACTTGCTGTGTTTAGATGGCCTTGTTTCCTTGGTGTCTTCTACCTCTTCTGGCTCTTACATTCTGAGCCCTGAGGGAAAAGGTTTGGTAGAGTCACCCTATTTAAGACCGAGTGTTCCAAGATCTGTCACTATCTGCATATTTTGTGGCTCTGGGTCTCTGTATTTCCTTCCATCTCCTGCAGGAGGAAGCTTCTCTGATGATGATTGAGCAAAACACTGATCTATAAAGTGTAGCAGAATATCATAATAAGTCATTTTATTTCTACATTCATTTAGTAGAATAATAGAATTTTTACTTCTTCTAGGTCCCTAGCCTATCTAGTCTCAGATTACTGGCCACCCAAACAGTGCCATGAAAGGGTTCCATCCTTTGGACTGGTCTTAAATCCAAGTAGGTATGTTACTCCTGTAAGCTTTGTGATACCATTAAACTAATGCATCTTACAGCCAATTCATCTTAGGAGATAGAAGGATTTGTAGCTGTCTTGGCGTTAACTTTTCTCCTCTGATAGCGTAGAGTACTTTCAGAGTACAACCAACATCTATGCACCAAATACAAGAACACAGGTGTTCATAAAAGAAACACTATTGCAGCTTAAAACACATGTTGACCTTCACGCAGTGAGGGTGGATAGCTTCATTACCCCATTCTTGCCAATAGACAGGTAAAGGACAAGAACTAGCATAGAAATGCTGGAGGTTGTTCTGATATTTGTACAGTGTGTGAAGATGTATTTTCTGTGAGTGGTATAATAAAAAGCTAATCTACAAATAGTTACATAGAAAGTATAGGTAGGCTCTCTGAGAGAGAAAGGAAGAGGATCAGGAATCTAGGTGCATAAGAGCCACCAGAAGACACAGGAAGCAAGAGACACAAGATGGAAGAGAGATAATGCCATGTACTAGAACATAGATTAATATAAATGGGGTAATTTAAGTTAGAAGAGTTAGTTAGTAACAAGCTAAGCTACAGGCCAAACTTTCATAATTAATAATAAATCATTATTTGATAATTGGATGGCAAGGCAGAAAATGTTCTGTTATATGAGCTAACTGAAATAAAGAAATCAATATGGGTTTAGTATGGTTGCAGCCCTAGTTACTGATATCTCTTCTTGTGGTTTGGGGGTATATGCTCTATTCTTCAGTTTCTGCCACCCTCTCTACAAAGTGTGGTGGCTGTTGAGTTGCCTGGTAGGGAATACTTCTGAGAACCTGCCATGTGTGGCCTGTGGGAGTCCTAAGTAGAGTGTGTTTCTAAGTATTAGAAGCTGACACTAAGAAATTGGAATGGGCTAGTATGGGTATAATGACTAAGAGGATTCATGATAGGGGGGAAAATGGGTATATCACTAGAATCTGTGTAGAATCCTGGGAATATGGTCAGAGACAAAGGGAGGCCTCAGCAGGTCGTCTACTATGGAACTTGGGAAAAGACTGAGTGATTGGAATTGGAGAACTGGAAAAATAGAAAAGATCACATCTGTGATCCGGGGCCGAGGAATTCATCTCTTCTCCATCTCTGTTTTATAAAACAAGGGTCAAGAAACATTTTTATAACTAAATCAACCTATTTAAAAATGAAGACACAAAATTTAGGTTTTGTGTCCAGTTGCAATATCCATATTCAAATGAAAAATTCAGAGTTAAGGCTTAGAAAAAACTGTTACTCATTGGAACCTGGTTCAAATTTGAAAATAATAGTTCAACATAAGACTGCAAAGATCCAAATTCTAATTCCAGTGATTGTATCTAGTACAGAGATAGGGCCCATAACCATGTCTCCCATTCACACATTATGATGATTGAAGAGAACAGATATCAAAAAAGAGGAATCAAAAATTTAATAGGTAAGAATAGGGATTAATCCTGGGGAATACACATATGTTAGATTGGAGTGAGAGAAGAAAAAGGCAGGATAAAATTTAGAAGAATTAACAATTATAAAATAACATATGGGAGAAAAGCTTAGACCTGATTTAAAATGCAGAATTATAACAATATATGACACTCGACCTCGGCGTTGAACTAGGGATCCACTCATGGATCTCATATTGCTCATCATCGAAGGAAGTCAGGGCCAGGTGGTGGTGGCACACGCCTTTAATCCCAGCAGTCAGAAGGCAGAGGCAGGCAGATCTCTGTGAGTTCGAGGCCAGCCTGGTCTACAAGAGCTAGTTCCAGGACAGATGCCAAAGCTACAGAAAAACATGATTTCGTTGCTCCTTCCATCCATTTACACATTATATTTATTGACTGACAGGATAGAGAAGCCTTTCATATAGGTATGAATGCTTCCACTGGAGGTGAGAACCCTCTCCAGCTGTCTTATCTTGCTGATAAGATAGTGTGGTGACTATTGGAAGTTGGATTCATAGTTCGTGCATATGAATAGTCAAAAATCTTTGAGAATATTTCATAAAAACAGATGAGACAATAAAAAATAAATAATGTTTTTTCTAAAGATAAAATATAAAACATTTAAAAATGTGAAATCCCTTAAAGCAAACCTAGACACATGCCTTATAATTTATAAACATCATAATATATAACTATTTTTACATCAATTTAAAATACCAGCAACTCAGCAAGAAAACCTTAACAGGAATGTGATTATATGGTTAACAGTAAAGGAAATACATTTTTTAAACATACAAAATTCTGGCCGAGTTGTTTAGTAACTGTATAATACATTTCATAATATATAACATTTACAAATCAAGTCACACTGTATCATATGGAAATATTCTATTTTTCTGCTCTGTTTTATTATAAACCTATAATTTGTTAGAAATAGTCTATCAAGTCACATAAAACTGTGCTGAATCTGTCACACTGGGAAAGGTCTAGAGGTCTAATTGCAAACCATGTGAGTAGTACTGCAGTGAAATAGAATTCCTATACATAAATGGAGGGCAGATAAATTGGTGTCATACTTGCTCTTATGTAGGGAAATTTGATCATATTTTTCAAATTGAAAATGTCTGCTACTATTGCCCTAGAATGTTCCTTTCCAGTATTTATTCCACAAATGTAATTACATGCATCCAAAATTAAATAATGATGCTTAAGGTCATTCATTGAAAGACTGTTAGTAATAGGAAAGGAATAGAAACAACGCATATAAACATCAGAAGGAAAGAATATGTACATGGAATCTTAACACATTTAAAACCTGGTCTGTGCCCTCTGAAGCAGATGTGTTCTGGAAGTCATAACACTTGGATTAAATGTAACATAAGTATATTGCAAGATATTCATGAAAAGAGCTAATTCAGATCCTCTGTATAAATTACATCAACATTAGGCAGCAATATGTTTGGAAAAAAAGGCACATTAGATGATAATACATTAAAGCCACAAATATTTTTTTCTTCCTGTCAGTAGCTAATCAGTGCATTTAAGACAAGGTGAGATGTTGCTGGTGTGGGGAAAATACAGAGGCAAAGGCATTTACTCATTCCTCAAAAGTACTAGCTCTAGATACACACAGTTATATCTTTGGTTAAAATGACAAAAAGAACTTTACAGATGCAATTAATATAGTGGACACTTGTAGGGCAATGCATCATACCATTTCTAGATTGGCCCAATCTAATTTATTATCTAAGAGATTATATACAGTATAGAATTCCTGATCAGATGGGAGTAGGAAAGGATGACAGACATGGCAGAAAAAAAAAGTCACAAAGAAAAATCCTATATACCTCTTCCTGCCTGAGAGTTTGAAGTTATGAAATAGAATGCAGGACTCCTTCAAAAACTTAGAGAGAATGACAGGCAGCAAGCAAGTGAGCTCGTGTATGAAGGAGTCCCAGTCTTGCAAGGTAAATGGACAGAATCATGGCTTGACAGTAGAGGTACAGTAACTCTATTTTAAAATGAAAACAAACAAGTATGTCAAGATGTTTTATAAATCCATGATTACATTTAAAGGTAACGTACTCTTTTTGTTTAAGGAATTCAGGGGAAATATTTTGTGTGTAGTGGTTCCTGAGTTAAAACTGTGGTACGTGCTTCTGACACAAGAGTCTGGTAACAGAAATTCAAAAGCTATGATTCCATACTAATGAAGACATGATGTATATTATCCAAGTGTATGTGTGTTTTCTTTCATCTAGGTATAGAAATACAGTTTTAATCACTTACTTTGTTAGGTTAGACCTAACCAGAACCTGCATTATTTATCAATTGTATCATTATAATTCTATCAATTGTAGTCATTATATCTGTAAAGTCCCTCTCCTCATTTAACTCCATAATATAAACAAATGCAATTCCATGTCACCCTACAAGTCATACTTCATAATTCATTATGATGAATTAGCACATGGACATATTTTATTTTTTATTTTTATAATAAAATAATGAAATTTTTTATGGTTAGGTTTAAGGGTGAAGGTCCCCTCTTCCCACTCTCCTCCCACACCCTCCACACACCCTCCCACCCACCCCCTGCAATCTTAAGAGAGGGCAAGGCACCCTGCTCTGTGGAAAGTCCAAGGCTCTCCCCACTACATCCAGGTTGAGCAAGGTATGCATCCAAAGAGTATAGGATCCCCCAAAGCCAGTACATGCAGTAGCGACAAATCCCAGTGCCATTGTCATTGGCTCCTCAGTCTGCCCCAACTGTCAACCGCATTCAGAGGGAATAGTTTGATCCCATGCTCTTTCATTTCCAGTCCAGTTGGAGTTGGTGAGCTCCCATTAGCTCAGGCGCATTGTCTCAGTGCGTGAACCCTCTTGGTCCTGACTTCCTTGTTCATACTCTCCCCACTTCTGCTCTTCAGCTGGACCTTGGGAGCTCAGTCCAGTTCTCCAATGTGCTATTTTTTTCCTCAAACATATTGATCTATAACCTTGGTGTACGTGATTAAGAAGGTCAAGTTTAGATCTAAAATAATGGATATATAGTTAATAGGTTTGTAAATACATTCACAGGAGAGAGTGATAGATCAATATGATGATAGATAGATGTTGATAGACAAATGATACATTTGAGAAATTAAAAAGTCTCTGTCTAGTAACTGAAAGGACAAACACCACTGTTTCCCCTTTCCATGATATGGATTATATCAGTAGCCGAGGCTTCTGAGAAGATCAACTTCATGACCACTAAACCTTCTTCCTTCCCAGTCTCATTTGGTTCTGATGCTGCAAAACATAGAAAAGAATATATTCACATACTCTGCTCTCACATAAAGTTAAAAGACACTGTGACTGTGAAAGTGGCTCACTGGTCCCTGGCCCCAAGTCAATGCTCCATAAAAGCTTGTACCAGTTTCTTCCAATCAGCACTGTAAGTCTGACTTCCTCTGCACAAGGGACTGTCATAATTTATGGCTACTTTCCAAAGAGAAAACAGTCAATATACTGGGCAAGTCTTCCCATTCATTTCTCGTAAGGCATGCATGCAATGTATGACCCTTCTAAATTATCATCACTCTAAGAATGTATTGATTTATTTTTTAAACTGCATAGCTGGCGGCTGTGATTTGTGGTTCCAAGTGAAACTGATATTTAAACACTTCAAATCATTTCAGCTTTCATATTTGTAAGAGGTCAGTGATTGTTATTATCGTACCCTATTTTTTGTAGGCATTCAGTTGAGACAGTCTGGAATTTTCAGCCATTGTGTAGAAGGGATAAATGAGCAACTTTTGATTTACCAAGATTTCTAAAGATTTTTTCAATACAATATTCTCATTCCCTTGTTTCAGTGTCACACTAATTTAGATGATGTAGCAAAGAGTTTTGGAAAACATAATTGATATTTTCAATCAACTGACCTGGCATGAGAGAGGCAGTAGACGCAGAAGACAAAGCAATAGACATTTAAAATTGACAAAGACTATACCCATTATTACAGGTGTTGAAAACAGAGTGGGGGGGGTTAGCCATGAAAATAACTGTCTTTCAGAAGCTTAACCCAATCTCCAGCTACAGACAGCAAAGCAGTAAAGACCATTAATCACGAGGAACTAAATTTCATCAACAATAAGAATGATTTAAATTGAGTCATTCTGGCATCCATAAAGAGGAATATAGCTCTGTAGACATGTGGTTTTCTCGTCTATTTCTTTAATTTGACACATTATCTCTTATTTGATTTTTTCTACCAATATTCTTGGTTTATTTCTTTGCTGATTATTTGGTTGATGGTTTGGGTTATACAATCAATTCAGAGATACAAAGCTAAAATGCCTGAATATTTTATTCACCTAGGAATAAAAATATATAATGGGTATCATATTTAAGACTTATTTTATTATAGGTGCATGAGTACTTTGCCTGTATATATGTAAATTTATTGTATGTGCACCGGGTGTCAGAAAAGGCAAAAAAGGGGGGGACAGCAGATTCCCTGCAGATGGGGTTACATAAGATTGCAAGCCATCAGTGGGTGCTGTGAATCAAACTTAGGTTCTCTGCAAAGCTGCAAGTGCTCATAAATACAGTATAATCTTTCTGTCCAATTATGGTCATTATTATTGCCCTAGAAAAATGCTACTTGAATTTTCTATGTGCTCCCTGGATACTTTCAACTCTCTCTTACTGTCTGGACTGGAGGACTAAGTGTTGGTGACGTGTAATATGTTAGTTCTTGACTTGCTTGCGTGTAGGAGTTAGCAGCAGTGTCTAGAGCAAATGGGTAAAAACGAGCAGCTGGCAGCTGCTAACTCTAATTTGGGCAAGTGCTAAGAGCATTTGCCAAATTTGAAAAACCATCTGCCTGAGAGCTGTATGTGCTCCCCGCATTAGAAGTGTTGGACTATCCAAAAGTTCATCCTCTAAGGAGAGCAAATTACTTTTTTGGGAAACAAGGAACTGTGAAATTTCTTGAGCTCCTAACTTTGTCCTGCTGGTTAACTTATCTCAACTGTCATCTGAACTTGCACACTTGGGCTTCAGCTCTTTTATAATTTTCTAGTGTGTTTCATTCTCATACCCTTTAGTATCTTTGCAAATGAAGAGTCCCAGGAAGCTAAGACAACTTAGGGTTTTATTTCTTAGGAGTTGCTTTATATTTATAAAATTATACAAAGCAGGTAAATTTCATGTATAAATTTATTTACTACCACCAACAAAGAATATCTATAGATCTTATATATCATTGTGAGTTAAGTATTATTTTTAAGGGCTTATTTTTAATTTTAATTATGTGTCTGTGCTTGTGATGATGGGGGGTTGCATACACATGCAGGTCATGCAAAGACCAGAAGAGGGCACTAAATCACCTATAGCTGGAGTTATAGGTGGCTGTGAGCAGTTTGACCTGACATGGGTGCTGAAAACCAAACTCCTTTCTTCCGCAAAAACAGAATGTACTCTTAACTGTTGAGTCATCTCTCTTAATAGTTCAATATAGTTAAAGATATCTGGGGGAGATTTGTTTTATGTGTACTTAAATTTTCAGTATAGAATTAAATTGATATCTCAGGAGGGAACTCCCTAGGTATCTCACCTTTTCCTAATCTCTTAAAGCCATGAGATCAGTAAGTGGTTCAGTGAATAAAGGTGATTACTATGCAATCTTGGCAATCTAAGATTGATCCTTAGAGGTATGGAAATGTGGAAGGAGAGAAACAGCTCCACAAGTTAGTCTTATGACTTCTGTGCACATGCAGAGAGCGTGGGGGAGGGGAGAGAGAGAGAGAGAGAGAGAGAGAGAGAGAGAGGAGAAAGATGATAAAGAGAGAGAGGGAGATAAAGAGAGAGAGAGAGACCCAATTGGGAGAGGATTCTAAATCAAAATCTGAATGAGTCTGTAAAATCAGTACTTTTATATATGTTGGCTAGAATGGGTTAATTTTAATTTTCTTTCCCAGCATTAATAATTTTGGCAAGTGTGGAGAATTGGGTAATCCTGACAAAGACAGGGAAGCTGATGATTTCCCACTACAGGAATCCCTGCCCCACCTTACGAGATTTGAAAGTCCCACTGAACAGTTCCCTGGAGAGAAGGGAGCTTACCATCATGACAACATATAAACTAGTTGCCAAAAGCAACAATCCATAAGTAACATTGCAGTGAGCATTCAGACTTCAACATGCTAATTTTGAGGGAACAAAATACAACCCACAGCATTAGTCAACACTTCTACAACAATGATGATTTTCAGCTAGTAGTTATCATATACTGACTCCCTTAATCATCATTATTACCCACTTTCCATTATTTTACAGGCCAGAAAAAGAGACTTGGTGATGCCTTTGTGTAAACTTCACAGCTAAGAAATAAGGGACTCGAGAAGTGAATCAAGGCTGTCTCAGCAGCATCCCAAAACCTTTATTTCTGTAACCTGTTAGTTAATTCAATATCAATATATCTTGCAAACTTTTGAGTTCAAATCTTCATTGATATTGCACCACTGAGGAAACAAATTGTAAATGGAAATACAAAGACCTTCACAGACTTAGAAGAGAAATCAATGGAAAACTTGATGGATAAACAGAACTTGTGTAGTCATCTGATGCCTTAATTTAAGGGAAAAAAGTACAAAACTAAGTCAAATGGCAGTTGATAGCCTCTGGAGGTGCCAATGGCCATTAAGGTGAACAAACCTACTGCTTTACTGTCCTTGTGTTTCAAAGTTTATCAGGAAACAGAAATTGGCAATAGGAGAAAAGAACCTTTTTCTCCTTTCAAAACGCATGGATCCGGCTAGGATTGAGAGGATGTCCTTTGTCTTTCTAGCATCCCTCAGTGTATAGAATTATGATTATAAGGAATCAGACTGCCCAGGAATATGTATCAACACACTGCATACATTTTCAATGAGCTATGGTTATTTTAAACCAATTGAACATCTCTAGGAATTCCTTAAGTGGCAAACATTGAACAACAGTAGCCAGTGGTTAGATTCCTTCCTTTGTTAGCCAATCCTCTTCAATTTCACAATCACCTTTACTGTCGTTAAATGGAAGAGAATATCTGATCTGTGAAAGAAGGTAGTGTGACTTTTTATTGAATTTTCTCCAAATGAAGGCCTACAGAAATCATATCTCCATTTCATTATCCTTTGAATTGTATAAAATATTCCAACATTCTCTTCCCAGTGTCACCTGAGGGAGAAATGCCTGTCACTTCTTATAATATTCGTAGCTGTACTCATCACCAGTTATTCATCTCAAGCTATTAAATGTTGGCGCCAATAATATTAACAGCCAAAGGTTAAGGCTTTTAATTTCTTGCCTATTAAGTAACGCTTCGGTATTTAAAGCAATAATAATGGGATTTCAGGAAAACAGCGCCAGCAGGGATCGTAGAAATCATCAAGTTTGCTATCATATTTTACAAATGAGGACGAGGTCCCAGAGGGGACTCCTGACACTGATGACTCGTGACACACAGGCTCTGCGACTCAGAATGCTATGTTGACCATTTCTTTTTCCCTCCGTATTTCCTCTGTTGCTCCTGCAATTCTTCCCTCTCCTACGTACATTCTCTTCACACACTTGACATCCCTGGGACATAACTCTGAGTTTTTTTGCTAATTCCTTTTTAAATAAGGAACTATTCCTAGATGAACAGCAATGCATCAAGTTGTTCTCTGAACTCCACATGCACAATATGGAGAACACCACTCCCACAATAGCAACCCATAGATGAAATTTTAAATATTCAAAAATAATAAAACCCATGCATGTACATCAAAACTTTGTGATTTCCTAAATACTTTAAAGTGTTTCATTATATTTATAATTAAAAATATGTTATTGATCTAAAATTAGGAACAAGACAAGGCTGTACACTGTCACCATATCTCTTCAACATAGTTCTTGAAGTTCTAGCAATAGCTATAAGACAATATAAGGAAATAAAGGGGTTTCAAATTGGAAGGGAAGAAGTCAAACTTTCGTATTTGCAGATGATATGATAGTGTACATTGGAGACCCCCAAAACTTTATCAAAGAACTCCAACAGGTGATAAATAACTTCAGTGATGTGGCAGGTTACAATATCAACTCAAAAAAATCAGTAGCCCTCCT
>LOEQ01003144.1:86320-98156 GCA_001685075.1 Bramus lutescens | reverse complement strand
TATCTATCTATCTATCTATCTATCTATCTATCTATCATCTATCTATCTATTTCTCTATCTACTTTTTTGTGTGCCTGTCAGGCAGAAAGAGAGAAAATACAAAAGAAAAGGAAAAATAAGAAAAAAAATATTTAATTGGGTGTGTTCTGTGTCATATAATTGAATCGTAGAGTAGTCTAGTGCTTGTCATGGATGTCCAGGTAGAGACAGAGAAGTGAGATACAGCCCTTGAATAGTGATCTGAGAATTGTAACTTCACTGTCTGAGAATTGGGAGTCAATGCTTACTGCTTCTTGCTTAAAACTAGCATCAAACACATAGAATTATAAAAACAAGCATCTCAAGCCATAAAGCTGACAATACAAAGGTTTGGCTCAAGCTTGGTGTATAGCAGAGATGGTATGGGCAGAAAATATGTTGGGTCAGCTATCCCTTTCTTGAAGGTTATATTTAGCCCACTAGCAGACTGTTTGCGGCTCTTGAAAGAGGCAATGAGCTAGTCCTCTTGCAGAGACTGTTAGAAAAGCGGGCTCAGGTAAGCATTCTTTCTTCAGAGTGCTCAGCTCTGTTGTGTTGCAGGGTCAAATCATCAGTAATGCCTCAGAGCAGTGAAGGGCAAAGGTGAATGTGGGAGAAAGTGAGGGTGACCTCATCCAACTCTCCCTAGATCCTTGACTTCCTGTTTATAGAGAAGACAGAGAGCCTAAAATTTATCTAGGAAAGTCAGAAACAAGATTGTGCTTAGGCCATTTGTATCATTTTCAAATATTTCTCCTTTGTCTGTCACCCTTCTTGCCTCCCCATTTTCTTTAAATATCCCTGTTGTACTTCTCCACCTTTTTCTTCTCTCTGTCTCCTTCTCTTTCTAGCTGTGGATTATATTTAGATACTTGATATGTTCACTCCCTAACTCCTAAAGTGGTGGTATTAGGAGGCAGACTCTTCTGAGGGTGATTGGGTGATAAGGACTGAGCCTTACGAATGACATCAGTGCCTCCTCAGCAGAAATCTCGGCATTGTCATTGTATTTTTCTGCAATGTATGACACAATGAGGAGATGTCAGTCTACATTAAGAAAGATGGCATCATCAGAGTCTGAGCATCCTGGCGCCCTGATCTCAGACTTCCTGCCTCCAAAATTGTTAAAAAAAATAAAAAGTATGAATAATCACTGTTTATAAGCCACCCCATCTATTGTACTTTGTCAAAGCATCATGAAAATACTAAGTCATTGTATTTGCCAAGATCTATTTATGGATTATCTCAGGATATATATTGTAAAATGTTTGTTTTCAAAGTGGAGATACAACAAAATGAATAGTATGTACCTTCAATTTCACTTAATGTTTGTTGAGCTTGGGAAATCTCCCTCCCACCTCCCTCTCTCTCCCTTCTTTCCTCCCTCAATGTTCATCTCCACCCTCCCTTCCTCCATCCTGTACTTACTAAAGGTACTTTAACTGATCACGGAGCACACCAAGGATAGACCTTTGTCCACATATCCATTGATTATTTCTATGTGTTTTGCCCTTAAACCCTCAACTTGTCAGCTTTTAACATCCAGACATGCGAGTGCAACATTGTCAGCTGATAAGAGAGCTAAGCAGACAGTTGGTGGCACTGCTTCTCAACAGAAATCCCTGATGCATTAGGAAAAGGATGCTTCTCTCTTAATTTGAAAAAAGTGTATAAGCTCCAAGGACATGAGAATTGTTGCAGAAGTTGATGTCTGAACCCCCAAAATAGAGACTAGTAGAGTGGGTCTTAGGAGTTGCAAGTTTAATATTCCAAATAGCTCTACTTTGTGATTTCTGATATTACAGGGTGTCATTTAAAAGGGAAGACAGAATAACAGGGCTTTGAACTTGAGCACATCTTTGGATAAAAATTTCCTTCCTACTCATCTCTCTGTTCTAAGAGACTTCTCGAGGCTCTCGGCAGTAACTGGACTTCTGCCAGCTTCCCTTTGAATTCCCAATTGTTGTGGAGATTGTCAGCCTGTTGGAGAATATATTGTTATGTGTGTTGATCTCAGAACAGTCTAGAATGTATTATTAATCTATTTCCCTTCCAAGAGGTAGATCAAAATGAATCAATAATTCTAGCAAACTAATAAATGGCAGAAAGATAGAGAGAGAGAGCTAAGGAGGTAGATAACCAAGTAGATAGGGAGAAACTAGATGGTAGAAAACTAAGAAATGAATGTGTTTATTGACTTGTTTCTAACATTTGCTTGTTGACATTTCAGTCTTACCTACTGATGAATGAAGAGAGGACTTAACATAAATAACCCAACACCTGCATCCTGGGCTTTACAGTTAGTTCTTCATTCTTCTTGTTGCATCAATACATCTATGCATTCTTGCATTAGAGATTAATCCATATTACATTTTGATAGAGTTCAGTGTGAATTAGATATATTTATGCAAATACTTCATTATATATTCAATAACTGGAGTGCAAGGATCATTTACGGTTTTAATGTAAACTATATGCTGTGGCAAACTCTGTCTACCAGTTCTCAGCAAGCTAACTTACAAATACATATGTAGTTGAATAACCCAATCCTTTGTCAAGATGTAGACCATAAAAAAGCAATAAAAAGGAAACAAAACAATATAGAACAGTTCCTTCTCCCATGAAATCCACCTCCCAGACAATCCCATTATTATAATCATTCCCAATTAAAATTAACCCCCCTATCCTAACATGGGGCTCCACCTTGTAAACTGTCATTTTCCTATGTGCCAACTCTGTCTCCTCTCTGTCCAGAAGCAGCTATTTTTCTACCATCTATCACCAATGAATGCTCTAACAGGCTGATAATTTCTACAACAATTAGGACTTTAAAGGGGAGTTAATAGAAGTACAGTTTCCGCCATGTGTCATGAGATATCTTGAGAGATACATCTGAAAGAAAATTTTATCCCAATCCAAGCTCAAGTTCAAAGCCCTGCCACTCTGCCTTGTCTTCTAAATGATACTCCTTTATTATAAAAAGATCCAAACTGGAGCTATCACCTGTCTTTATCTCTTATTCCTTGTCCTCTGTCCCCCTGGAACAAATTTAAAAAAAAAAACTATATACTTAGAATTTGGTCTTGAAGTCCTGAGCTGATATTTTTACTTTCAGTAGATATAACATATAAAATCTATGTGGCTAAAGCCTCACTTGAGGTATCACAAAATTTGACTGAAAATGGTCATTTCCAAGGCTCAACTGCCAGGGATGTCTTTTATGTGAAGCTTGGAAAATTAGTGTTGTTTGAGTTATAGAATAAAGTAAAACCATGAGATTTGCTTCCACTGGGAAAACAGCTAGAATGAGATTCTAACTTTAGGACAAACAAGATACAGGAAGAAGAGAGGGAAATTCTCCCAGAGAACCATGTGTGGACATTAGCAACACTCAGTAAGGCACTGACAGTTGTAACAGCACTGGTGGACTCCGGGCCAAGATTCATTTAGCTAGCTGATTCTCTTGCTACATCGTTACAGTTAACTTTTTTCTCAGTTTTAAACGTGTAATAGAAAATTCAAGCCAGTGTCTTGATCTCTGATTAGATGGCAAAGCCTGACTCCACATAGGAAATGAACAGTTTCCAAACTTCAAGGCTTTAATTAGGGCTCAGAAGCAGCATGGGCAGTTCTCTTGGCACAGTTTAATAGAACTCAAAGAGTGAAATCGCTTTACTATTCCTTAACAATGAGTGTTATTGGTGACTACACCAGTTTTCTCCTTACTTTTCTTGGAAGCATGTATGTGGTGTACATGAGAAAAAATAACCAAAGTAAATGAGACATGTGTAAGTTTATGGACTATCTTAATCTGGAGCCACGTGAGAAAATAGTGTCAATTGAGCAATTGCCCAGATCAGTTAAGTGAGTGGGTTTGTCTGAAGAGGATTATCTTGACTGCTAATATAGGAGGGTCCAGCCAATGAGGTCCTAGTCTATATTAGAAAGCTGACTAAGCATGAGCCTCTGACTGAGTCAGATATTAGCATTCCTGATTTCTGCTTCAGGTTTCCCCTTGGCTTTCTCCAACGATGGACTGTGACCTGGAAGTGTGACACATTACTTTTGATAATGGTATTTGTTATATCAAATAATGAATTAGCTTTTAAAGAAATTAGACTCAGTAACTTGTAATTTTTTCATCTCCTTGTCTGAGGTAATAGCAGACCCAAACACAGAATTTTCAAGGCTTACAAAGCACAATGCACACGTAAAGTCATCTTGGTATATGCCTTAAGGTTATGAAAGAATTTGCAGCATGGGAAAACTTATAACAAAAGATAAATTCATGATTATGGATGGTGAGAAGCTAAAAGCCTTGAGCTCCTTCATCTGATGGTAGACAAGAGGAAAACACTAATAAAATGTCTAGACAGTAAGTGAAAGCTAACTTCACAATTTCACAGAGACAAGTTCTTGCAGTAGGTAAATCATGGTTGTTAGACCAAGAATTCACACACACACACAACCACACACATACACACTTACACATGTAATCATCCATCCATTGTTCCAGGCACCCCCCTGAATGGTCCATTTTAATTAAGCCTCTATGGCTTACAGTAATGACCTACAGAAATGAAAACAGCTTGGGGCTGGCATAAAAACAGAGAGGTTGTTAAATGGAATCGAATCATTGATGTGCATATTAATCCACACACCTATGAACACAAAGCATCTTCAACAAATGGTGCTGGCATAACTGGATATCAATATGTAGAAGAATTTAAAATGGCCAAATGATACTTAAAGAATTATTCAATGTTCTAAGCTATCAGGGAAATGGTAATGCAAATGAAAACAACTCTGAGACACCATATTACACCTGTCAGAATGGCTAAGATAAAAAATACTAATGATAGTTTATGCTTAAGAGGATGTGCAGTAAGGGGAACACTTAGCTATTGCTGGTGGGAATACAAACTTGTACAACCACTTTGGAAATCAGTATGGTGGTTTCTCAGAAAATTGGGATTCAACTTACCTCAGGAACCAGTACCACTCTTTGGCATATATCTAATAAATTCTCAATCATATTACAAAGATATTTATGCAACTATGTTCATAGCAGCATTATTTGTAATCGCCAGAACCTAGAAACAACCTAGATGTCCCTCAAGAATGGATAAAATCTGGCAAGTTACATATTGGAGTACTACTCAGTAGTCAAAAACAATGACATCTTGAATTTTCTATGCAAATGGATGGAAATAGAAAACACTATCCAGAGTGAAGTAACCCAGACCCCAAAAGATGAATATGGTATGTACTCACTCATATGTGGATACTAGACTAAACAAAGAATATTGAGCCTATAGTTCATGATGCTAGAGAAGCTAAGTAATAAGTTGAACCCTAAGAAAAACATATTGATCTACCTGGAGAGTCAAAATAGACAAAATCACCTGACAAAATTGGGAGCATGGGGTTCGGGGAGAACGGAGAGTGGAAGGGGAAGAGGAGGAGAGAAGGGGAGTAGTGAGAACTTGACGGAATGGGATAGTCGAGATGGAGGAAGGACGGAGATGAGAGCAAGGAAAGAGATGTCTTGATTGAGGGAGCCATTATGGGGTGAGCAAGAAACCTGGCTCTGGAGAAATTCCCAGGAACCCACAAGAATTACACCAGCTAAGACACTAAGCAATAGAGGAGATGGAGGCAGAACTTGATTTTCGTAGAATCTTTATCGAGCCGCTGAAGAAACAGAGACAGAGACCTGCACTAGAGCACTGGACTGAGGTCCCAAAGTCCAGTTGAAGAGTGGGAGGAATGAGAGAATATGAGCAAAGAGGTCAAGACAATGATGGGTACACCCACTAAAACAGTCTACCTGAGCTAACGGGAGCTCATCAACTCCAGCTGGACTGGGAAGGGACACGCATAGGACCAAACTAATCCCTCTGAATGTTGTTGACAGTTGCATGGGTCAGGTAGACTGAGGGGCCACTGGCAGTGGTACCAGGATATATCCCTACTGCATGTACTTGCTTTTTGGGAACCTGTTCTCTTTGAATTGATACCTTATTCAAGTAGGGAGGGCCTTAGACCTTCCCCAAAGCAATGGGCCTTACCCTCTCTGAGGATTGGATGGGGTGGGGGGGTTGTGGAGGGAATGGTAAGAGGACAGTCAGTGGGAACTTGGATTGGTATGTATAATGAAAAAGATAGTTTGTTTTCTTTTTAATAAACAAACAAACAAACAAATAGAAAAATATTCAACAGGCTGACAGGCAAAATCAAATTAAATGGAGGAAAACTCAAAGCAATCTCGCTAAAAACAAGAAAAAAGACAAGACTGTCTATTCTCTGCATATCTATTCAATATAGTATTAGAAGTTCTAGATAGAGCATTAAAACAACAAAAGGAGATTGAGAAGATACAAATTGGAAAGGAAGAAGTCAAACTTTTGCTACTTGCAGATGGTATGATAATTTATATAAGTGACCCCCATAACTTCTGCCAGAGAACTTGTACAGCTGATAAACACCTTCATTATTGTGGTCGGATACAAAATTAATTAAAAAAAATCAGTAGCCTTCCTATATGCAAATAATAAATGGGCTGGGAAAAAATCAGAGAAGCAATACCCTTTACAATACCCACAAATAATATTAACTATCTTGGGGTAACTCTAACCGAAGAAGTGAAAGATCTATATGACAAGAACTTTAAGACATTAAGAAACTTAAGTAGATAACAAAATATGGAAAGATCTCCCATGCTTATAGAAAGGCAGTATTAACACAGTAAAAATGGCAATCATTCCAAAAGTGATCTGCAGATTTGATAAAAAATCCCCATAAAAATCCTAACACAATTCTTCACATAGCTCAGAAGGGGGATACTCAACCTCAATGGTAAAAACAACAACAACAAAGTTCCTGGATAGCTAAAACCACCCTGTATAATAGAGGAACTTGGGAGGTATCAACATCCCTGACTTAACGTTCTGCTATCGAGCTATAGTAATAAAAACAACTTGGTATTGGCATAAAAACAGACACATAGATCAATGGAATCAAATCAAAGATCCTGACTTAAATCCACACATTAAGGAAAAACTAAATTTTGACAAAGAAGACATAATTGTACAATGGAAAAAGCAAAGTGTCTTTAACAAATGGTCTAGGCATAACTGGATGCCAACACGTAGAAGGTTGCAAATAGATTCATATGTATTGCTCTGCACAAAATGCAAGTCCAAGTGGATCAAAGCCCTCAAAATAAATTCAGTTACACTGAACCTGATAGAAAAGGAAGTGGCAAGTAGCCTTGAAAGTGTTGTCACAGAAGACTACTTACTGCATATAACACCAGTAGCATAGACACTGAGAACGTTAGTAAGTTGGACCTCCTGAAACTGAAAAGCTTCTGTAAAGGAAAGGACACTGTCAATAAGATAGCAGCCTATATAAAAGAAAAGTTCTTCCCCAATCTCACATCTGACACAGGGCTAATCTCCAAAATATATAAAGAGCTCAAGAAGCTAAACTTCAAAATACCAAATAAACCAATAAAAAGGGGGTACCAACCTTAATGGAGAATTCTCACTAGAAGAATGTCATCTAGCCGAAACACACATAAAGAATTGCTCAACATTCTAAGTTATCAGGAAAATGGAAATCAAAATGACTTTGAGATAACATCTTATAGGTGATAGCATGTCACAATGGCTAAGATCAAAAACATTGATGACAGCTTATGTTGGAGAGGATGTGGAGGAATGCGAACACTCCTCCACTGGTGGTGGGATTGAAAACTTGTACATCCCTTTGGAAATCAATATGTTAATTTCATAGAAAATTGGGAATCAATGTACCTCAAGACCCAGCTATTCCAATTTTTGGCATATATTTA
This sequence comes from Bramus lutescens, assembly GCA_001685075.1. NCBI lineage: Eukaryota > Metazoa > Chordata > Mammalia > Rodentia > Cricetidae > Bramus > Bramus lutescens. Next base: position 90,280 of record LOEQ01003144.1, on the reverse strand, counting down.
AGGATGCATAATCATACCACAAGGACACTTGCTCAACTATGTTCACAGCAGCATTTTTCTTAATAGTCAGAACCTGAAAACATCTGGATACCACTCAACCCAAGAATGGATAAGGAAAATGTGCAGGCAAATGGATGGAACTAGAAATAAATCATTCTGTGTTAGGTAACCCAGACCCAGGAAGACAAACATGGTATGTACTCACTCATAGGTGGTTTTTAGGAGTGAAGTATAGGATAACCGACCTACAAACCACAGCCATGAAGAGTCTAGTTAACAAGGAAGGCCAAAGAAAGATGCACAGATTTCCCAGAGAAAGGAAAGTGTAAAGGTCTCTTTGGTAACCTGAGCGTGGGAGCTGGGAGAATGGAGGGATGGGAACTAGGGGGAACATTTTGGACAGGCTCAGTGTGAAAGGAGAGTTGGAGGCAGTATGGAGGGGGAGAATAACAAGAGATGTCTTGGTGTAGGGGGGAGTTGGGAGTTTGAAAAAAACCTGGTTCCATGGAAACCTCCAGGGAACCCACAAGGATGACCCCAGCTAAGACTCCTAGCAATAGTGAAGAGAATGCCTGCACTGGCCCTCTTCCGTAAGCAAATTGGTAACTTTCCTAAGTGCAATCAGAGATACTCTGTCCAGTAACTTGTGGAAGCAGAGGCAGAGATCCACAGACAAGCACTGTGCTAAGAAAGCTCTGAGAGTGTTGAGGAAGAAAGGGAGGAGGGATTGTACTTGCCAGGGGTGTCATGATGGGGGAAACCACAGACACAGTGGACCTGAGCTCGAGAGAGCTCTTGGACGCTGGACCAATAGTTCGGGAACCAGCATGGGACCAACCTAGGCCTTCTGCATGTGTGTGACGACTGTGTAGCTTGGTTTCTTAGTATGGCTTCTAACAGTGGGAGCAGTATCTCTTCCTGGTGCTTAGCTGACTTTTGGTAATCTGTTCCCTATGCTGGATTACCTTGCACTGCGGGTACATAAGGGAAGGTGCTCAGTCCTACCTCAACTTGCTGTGCCATGCTTCCTGCAAGTCTATAGGAGGCCTGCCCGTTTCTGAATGGAGATGGAGGAGGAGTGAATGGGGAGAGGTGAATGACAAAAGAGAGCAAGTAGGGAGAGAGGGGTGAAGGAAAATGGCTGTTATGTAAAATAAATGCAAAACTGTTATTTAAATAAAAAACTTAAAAAAGAAAACTCACATTGGTCATTTCTTATAATTAATATAATAGTTACTAACCAGAAGGGCTTATGTTCAGCATTTCACAAATGATATGGCATCAGTTCAGGGTTGAATAGTCAGAAGTCCCACAAATGATTGAAGAAACTACAGCCGTAATGCCAGCGATATTAGAGGGAAAATAGCAATTTTAGAATGACTTCATGCTGACTTCATGCTGAGAAGATGATGACTAAATTTGAAAAGTTTGTGCATGATCAAAGAATTATAACAGTTAACAGTTTGGAGGTTTGTTTTTTTTTTTTTGGTAATATGACTGCCAAAGTAGATTTCTGGGGAAGATAAATCAAATTATCAAATGGAACTTGAAAGCAATTTATTTGAGGAAGAGTGGGCAAGTTGAAAATCTCTAACCTGGAAAATTAAGAAGAAAACAGTTTTCTGTTTTCAAATAGTTAATGGGTTATTAAATGGCATTGGGGGATTTCATTTAATCTGTGTATTCAAGGGAGAGAGAGAGAAACAAGAATTAAGTCTTAGAGAAACAGATTTTAACCCAATTCAATAAAAAGTCTCTAATCAATGGATTGGTCAAAATATGAAGCTATTCTCTTCTTTCATTCCTTCCTTGCTTCCTTCCTTCCGTTCTTTCTTTCTTTCTTCCTTTCTTCTTTCCCTCCTTCCTTCCTTTCCATCTTTCTTGTTTTGTTTTGTTTTTCAAGACAGGGTTTTTCTTTGTAGACTTGCCTATCCTGGAACTACTCTGTAGACCAACCAGGTTGGACTTGAACTCAAAGAGATCCACTTATCTATGCCTCCTCTACTTGGATTAAAGTTGTGTGCTGCTACCACAACCTAGCTAGGATATTCTTTCTTTAGTGCATATTTGTTGGGTTTTCTATTTTCCCAAGTTCCCAATTTCGGCATTTAGGACTGGCTGACACCTACAAAATTCCAGTCTTCAATCACATTTCAAATTTCTTTGCATTTTTCCCCATTGTTCTCATCCTAACTTTAAGTGCAACGAATCTATTCTGTGCCTCTGGAGAACTGCCTGCTCTGTTGAGTCTTCATCAATAGAATCATGTGTTATATGATTGGTTTCTTTCACTGTGGTTAAGGTTTTGGGGATTCAGTCACGCTGTGTCAAGAATCAACACTTCATTCCTTTTCAGATGTGTACTATACTTTTGAAAGAACACTCCATTTTTGTTTATCTTTTATCAGTTGGTGAAAACTCAAAATTGCTTGCATCTTCTGGCTTTTCAGAATTATGAAAATTTATGTATTTTCATTTTCTTATATAAGCACATAGAAATGGAATGGCAGGTCCAGTGGTAATAATTTTAACCACTTGAAAAAGAGATTATCTTTCCAAATGGCTACATTATCTCCCAAAACTTTACTGTTATTTATATAGTCATCTTAGTAGGTATAAAGTGGTAATCCATTTTAGATTTCCACTTTGGAATTTGGATTTCATGTTCCTAATGGGCAATTGTTGTGGCATTTCTTTTGTATTTTAATGAAAAGGGCTTGCCTGAAAATCACAAAAGTTAAACAGCCACATTTGCCAGCCTTACAGACCAGGCAGCAATAACACACACCTTTAATCCCAGTAGCCACAATGACAGGCAGTTTTAGTCACAGTAGGTATACTACCTTGCTGTGGTAGTGGCACACGCCCTTAATCCCAAAACTAGAGAGGAACATAAAACGGGAGGACACAGTTGTCAGTCTCAGTCTTATTCTGAGGGTCCTAGAGGCAGTATAGCCATTTCAGTCTGAGGTAGAGGTAAGAACCATGGCTGACTCTTTTCTTTTTCTGACCTTCAATTGAAGGTTGAACCACAATTTCTGTCTCTGAGTTTTTATTAATTGTGCATCAGTTAATGACATCTGGAATCTTTTTGTGTGACTTTATTCAATATATGCCATTTACAAAGAAATATATATCAAGCTCTCTGCCCACATTTTGTTTGTTATGAATTAATGTCAAATATGATCTCACTGACTTTTACTTCTCTGTTTTTTCTTATATTTTTTTAGCCCTTGGACTTTAATCAATCATCTCTTTTTGAATTAATTCTTATACATGAGACAGTACTGTGGTTGTATTTGGTAAAAGAATTCTATTAGAGAGTTTGTTTTAAAGTAAGATTATGTAAGTCAAAATATGGATCTGTTTAAAGAAAAATTTGAAATATAGCACAAACTTTTTGTATGTAACAACAAATGTGAAATGATATAAATATAATTTAATTAATCATCTCTTAGGTTTTCTCTCGCATTAAATCATGTTGAGTTATACAATAATGGTCACTAGGGTGAATGATGAAATTGTTGATTTTGAAAATTTCCAAATGTATAAAGAATTCATAGATTTATCACCTTGAATTCACTAGCAGTTCATCCTTGACTGCAACTCACCTTTCTGTGTAGTAAAGTGCTTGACTTGCGATGGACAACACTGTCTATAAGGCTTGGAATATGTCTAGGAAAAAAAGAATTTGCTGGGCCAGTGATACGACTCATTATTAGTTACTAAGCATGAGAAGCAGAGTTTAATCCCCAGGATTCACATGACAAAAAGAGAGAAGCAACTCTTTATCCTCTAATCCCACATATATGCTTTCACACACACACACACACACACCCCAAATTAACATTTTTAACAAAAATTACTTCCCAAGGATACAAAAGGCCAAAGCGAGAATTTAGGAAAATACACTGTAAAACATCAGTAAGTTGAGAGAGAGAGAGAGAGAGAGAGAGAGAG
>LOEQ01003144.1:73065-86310 GCA_001685075.1 Bramus lutescens | reverse complement strand
GAGAGAGAGAGAGAGAGAGAGAGAGAGAGAGAGAGAGAGAGAGAGAGAATCACATGATTAAGAGATGCAAAAGTCTTTACCAGAAACAGAGGAGGAAGATTATTGCATGTGGTCACTTTCTAGATAGATAAACGTCTGACTTTGGTTCTGGTTCTTTAAAGGTGACCTCAAAATCCTTACAATTTCCTGAAAGATGGAAGTGTCTGTCATACATCAAAGTTCCCTTGCAGCATATCTTACGGTTATGATGACAAAGTTGCTCATTACCCTTGGAGATTTAGGGTTCTGGGTCATGTGATATCAGTACCACTTTTGAAGAAAGGTGGGAGAGATTGAATCCAAGCAGATCTATTTATGGCAGATGCACAATAAAGGCTCAGTGAAGTGCTGAAGTGTGAAAGCTCAGGTGTGCCTGACAAGTTGACCTCACTTTGTATGTGTTGTCATGCATTTATGCCAGGAGGGTAGAGCATCCTAAGGACAATGAAAGCTTTATTTTGTAAACCAAACTAGGTCTTGTACATTTATTTTTTAGTTAAGTCCTTATGGAAGTTATATAGAGAAACAGACATAAGTACAATAGGCATTAAACAAAATTTGCCTCATTCAATTTTGAGACTCTAAAGTCTCATAACATGTCATCTGCCCTCTGGAAAGCTAGAAAAGCCAGTGGAACAATACAGCCATAGACTATAGGGATGGATAATTTGGGAAGTAGGGGTGGGTACTACTCCCAGTCCAGCATGTTAAATTTAGATATGAAAGAGTTTCTAATGTAAGTTCTGGAGTCTAAAGTCATGAGAATCTGGGGTCAATATCAGGGGCAAGGATTATGAATATTCCACCTAAAGAGGATATAAGTCGCCCCTTTGTTTTTTTCTGGACTAAGTTGGTCCCAAATAGAGTGAGTAGCAGGCATGTGATAAAGATACTTTCAAGCATGCAAGTACTCACACAGCATAAATTAATAAATATTTTCAATAAATTCAAAAATATAAAAATGCTAAATAATGCCTTTTGAAATAAGTGTGTTTTTCTTTACCCAATCTATAAATTAAAGTCTCTCTCTCTAACAGAAGCATCTAGAAATAATGTAGTAACATGTCCTGGGCATCACTTAGCATTTTTGTCATGAGGAACTCACTCTCAACTAAATCACTGGTCCTTTATCTCTGTGGAAAGATGAGACAGAGAGAACCTGCTAGAAGGTAGGGAGTTTATTGCAGAGGAAAGTATAGTAATTTCAAGGAGTGAGAGTAGACTATGGTTTACTTGCATTTTAGGGCTTTATAATATTTCTGAAGTATTTTCATGAGAGGTGTTTTCATGTCTGGGTGATTGACCACTCATATGAGAGAGGACAGTGGGATGTCCTTGAGGTTTACTTACCAGAAAGCCTTGAGCTTGAAAGCAATATTATGACGTTCTAGTTTTGTCAATGTCACATATCCACAAAAGGCAGTGATAGACTCAGGTCTTATTCTTTTGGCCAATGATCAGATCCTACACTTTCAATGAGTGGCTTCTCAAACTGCTCGTAATGAGGCAGACATCCATACCTAGTAATCTTGAAGCCTGCTAATATCTAATTAGCCACTTAGCAGTATCAAGTTAAGGAAGAAAAGCAGTTATTACAGGCCACTGTAATTCATGGCCAGAGGCTTATTCATAAAGGTAAAAGCAGAAACATGGCAGACGTCTAAAGAAATGTACACTCCACATCTCAGTTTGAGACAAAGAGAGGTATCTTCTTTTGAGGCTCTCATGAAAGGAAAGGTTTTGTTTGTATCATGAAGAAGCATAAAGAAGAAACACACTTGGTTAATATGTGACTTAGGTTGTGTGTTCCTCTGGGTAGATAAGTTGGACTCACTTAGTGACATGTTTTATGTGACAAACGTAGAGGAAAGATATATATGTGACTTGTACTGCATATGAGTCCCTCTTTCTCTGGGTAAGGGAGGTCAGCTCACTTAATATGGGATCCACATTACATGACAGAGGTCACTTAACTTGACCTTATTCAACTCCACCATTTAGGGTCTAGTTATGTGAATAGCTTATTACTGGGAGTGGTGAGCTTTCTTGACTATGTGTTATGACATTTATAAGAACTATTTGGGAATCAAATTTGAAATTGATGTCAGAAGTAAAAAGAGTCTTGCAGGGACTTACCTCTTACTAGCAGTTTGCATGATTCCTCATGCTACCTGAGAATAAATTCCTAATCCCTCAGCCATTTCATAACTTCAGCAGTCATGTTCTACAACAAGAGAGTGGCCTGACATATGAACAGAATAAAATTATCTAACATATAACCATATTGTAATAACTTCAATACTAGGAGGGCTCTGGCTTCTTCTCAAATCCCTGCTCCTGTGATCGCTGTCCAAAGAATTCAGATGAGACACACAGAACAAAGCATAGGTAGACTATAGACTGAGTTTATTACAAAGTAAATTGGGGGTACACTTAGAGGATGAGAGTAGGTGGTGGCTAATGGTGTCCTGACAAAAAGAAAATAAAACAACATGAAAAACTCCAAATAACAAAAACACAGAAATGGAGTGAGAATAAGCAGTGACCAGAGAGACTATCATGGTAACTGAGGTTAAAATTCTTTCTTGAAGTTTCTACAGAAATTACATTTCCTTAGGGGTGTTTTCTTTTCCTTTTCTCTCTGGTCTTTTCAGATTCTTCCCTTGTACTTTATATGCTGACAACAGTTTCCCCTTACTCCAGTCTTCCCTGCCTCTTCTCTCCCCCATATCCATTCCTTCTCCATTTCTTTTCAGAAAACAGCAAGTCTCTCAGGACATCAACATAACAAAATATCATAAGACTTGGCACAAACCTTCATACCAAGGCTAGATGAGGCAATCCAGTAGGAAAAAGGGTGCCAAAAGCAGACAAAAGATTCAGAGACACCCCTACTCCCACTGCTAGGAGGCCAAGAACACAAAGCTATACAACTATAACATATATGCAGAAGATCTAAATCAGACCCATGCAAGCTATGTGACTGTCACTTCAATCTCTGTGAGCCCATATGAGCCCCACTTAATTGATTCTGTGTGTTGTATTCGTGTTCTTGTGGTGTCCTCAAACCCTCTGACTACTGTGGGAGTACAAATTTGCTTAGCCACTATAGAAATCAATGTGGTGGTTCTACAGAAAATTGGGAATTGATGTACCTCAAGACTCAGTTGTATCACTCTGGTCATTGAACTTTCATTGAAGAGGGAGATGGTACTGTATCTTAGTTCTTTTCCAGAAATCTTTTGCTAGATGAAAGTCTTGTCATCTTTGGGCAGTTTTTAATATTGGGTCTTCAACCATGATCAGATACATTATTCAAATTCTTTGCTCTATTTCTTAAGGAAAAAATTCAACCAAGTAGATTAAAAAAATAAAAGAAAAATGAAAAGTTTGTAAAATAGCTATACTTTACAAGGAAAAAAACATCTTTCCCTCAGAGGGCCTCAGCACAGTCATGTTATATCTGCCTATCATCCCTACGATGGGTATACTAAATCTGAAGAAGAGGCAGTTTATTTAAATTTAGCATAAAATGGAGAGATTAGTACAGGGGAAGTGTGGTATCTAAATCTTGGGTTCCCAGATTTCATAGAAAAGCTAAGTTGGTCACCTTGACTCAGGACAGAGAGACAGGAGACAAGCTATGTGTTCAGCAAGAAACCTTTCCTCAGTGAAAACAACAGAGAATAATCACCAACACATTGGATACCAACTTTGGGCCTACACACACATTCACACCCACCCAACCCCATATGCAAGACAAGCCTGGACCCCTTTATGGGCACACACACCCAAAGATGCATACACATACATATTTATCCATGTGCATACCACACACTTATACATGTTAAAAAAACCCTTAAGAGTATTACTAAGGATATAGGAAATAGGAGTCCAAAACTAATTCTAAGGGAGGAAGATTTCCATACTTAACCTTCAAACTTGCTAATTTCTAACTAGTTATGTAACATCGTACTACCACAAAAATATTTGAGATCAATCCTAATGTGTATTTTTCTTTTCTTTATCTAGATTGGCCTCAAACTTGAGATGCTCCTGCCTCAGCCTATAAAATAGATGAGATTATATGGATGTACCATATCACCTGACTTATAATATTCTGCTTTCTCTTGTTGGTGATATTTAAAATGAAAATATAAAATTATATAAAACACAAAAGATGATTATGCTTTATCTTTATTTTTTTCTACCCCATTTTCTAGACAAATTCTGAAGAGTAGAAAGGTGAGGAGAATGAAGGTATGGAATGATTGGTTTGAGGCATAGCTCCAAAGAGCAAGACATCTGAATGGTTAGTATAGTTAGGCAAGTAGACCATAGGTAGTTTTAGTGAAAGAAAAAGGTGTCTTAAGGCAGAAAACGCTGTAACTGAGAGACACTAGGAGCTGTGTGTGGTCTATGTCTTGGAGTCTGCACTTTAAGAAGCAATGACCCCTTTCTTGTGTTCCTCTCTTCAGCAATCACAGTATCACTTGTTCTTTCCCTTACAAAGTCAATGCTTAACATAAATTTAAGGGTATACCTGCTGAAGTTGATCTCTTGGGAAAGGATTTTTAAAGGGTGCCAACTCTCCACCTATTAGGGAAATAGAGTTAAAGACAAAAACAAAACAGAACAAACAAAAACTCCTCCAGGCCCAGAATGGGTGGGAATTCTTTATACTAGAAACCCAAAAATCTTTTCTTTTTTCCAAGTAGAGAGCATCTTCCAGGTCATATTTTTCTATTTCTGTGTTTGAATATGATGTATGAAGACAATGTGAGACCCATTCAGGAAAGGCAATATTAGCTTATCTCAAGCTAAATTTATACATCTTCTAACCTTTAGCTCATAGCTTTCTTAAGCTGTAAAATGGGTACAAGCTTGACACAGGGGTCCCAAAAAAGCATTTTTACCCTACATTAATTTCTTTCCAACTTTCTTGTAATGCATAGGAAAACCATATGCAGAGGGCTTAATAAATCCAAATATAACTGGAATGTGGTAATCCATGATGCTTGTCACTACAAACCCAAGGAACGGAGACAGGAATTGAATTTCCAAAGTACACAATATTCAGAGGGTAGGTACCCTGGCAAGCTAGTGGATGCTATCCCCAAATCTTTCTTAGATCAGCTATAGTTAGTATGTCTTATAGAGAATGAAACAAAAGTCCCAGAAAAGAAGTTGCAACTGCAAATACTAATTGACTGATTGGAACATCAGTGATGAGAAGGTGCCAAGTCCCAAGTCCAGAAACAAATTATCGTAGGCGATTGTTATCGTTCTTAGCAGACATTTATTGTCCACCTCTGTCTGTGACCTAACATCTGTATGGCTATTAGTCAGAGAGAGACTAATCATTCCACACCCACTTGCAGCCCTCTCTCTCCACCCTCATGGTTGATTCCCATCCCTGGGTCTATAAGAGAAACAGACAACCTACAGTGGAGCCCCTTTGTAAATCTGCTAGCCTCAAAGTAGCCTAACAGACTCCTTTTATGCCTGGATTCCAGGAGAATGGCAGGCACCCAAATTTGTAGTTTCTCAAAGGATATCGAAGACCTCAGGTTAGCAGACACTGAGATATAGGAAGGCTTATAATATAGAATCTAAAAGTGAATATAGAATCTAGACATGCCCCTACCACTGCCTTCTGTCACTTATTCTAAATAGTCAACAACACTTTTAAATAATAAATTGTTTCTTTCTAAACATGTTTTACTGTGGAGGATACTGTGTATGAGAATGAAAATTATGGAGATTTCTGAATTAGTATTTTGAGCATGGTGTTCCTTTGGTTCTCTGTTTTTTTTTTTAAGCAATAATTTCTTGAGCCTGTTCTGTGTGCTTTGCATTTTCCAGGTTGTTATGGGAATATAAGCATACACCAGGTGTTGGGTCCCAGTGGTGAAAACATAGGTAAAGTTTTCCCTTACATGCATATTTAAAAATATCAGTAACAACAACAAAAAGAAAGAAAAGAAAAATCCCACCTCGAATAATTATAGCAACAATCTGTTTTTGAAGTTAGAATTGTGCCTAGAGTTTCCTTTAATGAGCATCTTAATGAGGATCATTTAGTTTTCTGTAAACTGAAATCTACCAGTCAAGTTTAAGTTAGAATAGGTCTAGGAGGAAAGAAAAAGAAATGGGCCTGCAAAACAAACAAACAAACAACAGAAGACAAAAGGAACCGTCCAATTTTCAGCAGGAGTGTCTTATTCTTTGTCTCTTAGCTCTTGCCCAGCTCCTACAATTTCCTTTTGCTTTAATGTTCCTTTAATAAGTGAAGATATTCATGTCCCTTCTTGTGACGTCAGACTATTGATATTATAGTCCCCAAGAAATTGAAATGTCCCCAGGAAGCAAAAGGCAGAAGCCCTGGTAACAGCCAGAGAAGGAAGTTACCTCCCAAGCAGAATTTCCCAGAGTTCTGACAATATGTCAGATCAGTTTGCCAAAATAATAATAGGTTCATAGTAGGATCAAACACATCTTACTTTAAAAAGAGAATGAGTAATTAGGAGAGAGAGATTCAGTAGTGAGGCTAAGAGTCCCTTCTAGATGCATCTCAAAGAGAAAGAAGACCCTTCTTTTCAATTTCAAGAGGTGTGGCTTTAGGCACTGGGACAGGGTGGAAAAGGTGGGGTGGGGGACATTTAAAGAACCTTCAAATCTCAAGAGCAAAGGTAGCTTCTGATTGAAAGGTTTTAGGATGTCCTGGAAAATTTTATAGCACAATACTTAGCCTGGACTCCCCTATGTGCTAAGGGACCCAGAGACAGATACCAAGGATCACAAACTTACTCTGCAATTGAAAGAGTAAGGAGTATATAAATTGTGTTCCTTCCAGGGAGAATCTGAGCCCTGATCTACCCAGGAAGGGCTATGGGAGGGATAATATGATAATGAGTTTAAGCTTTGGGGTGGTGTGTTTGATTTAGATTCAAATTCTTTCCTTTCAGGTGAGTGATACTTTAACTTTTCCTCTCAGTTCTCTTACTATATGTTATCTATATGAATGATTGAATCTACCTGCTAAGTCAACTTTTTGTTGCTGGGTAGATACTCCCGAGTTTGACCCAGCTAAGGACCTTTCTTAAGATTGTAAGTTTCAGGTTTGTTATGGTTTGAACATGATCTGAATGTGTCTGTCTCTCAACTATGTCAGGAATTAGCAGGTTTGGAGACCATTGAGAATGTACCCTTCCCTCATGATCAGCTAGCTGTAGACTCCACCTCCAATTTTCCTGGTAACAATGGAGAGGGAAATGTTACAGATGATCCTCCTTAACATTTAAAAAGGCCATATGAAAAGGTAGAAATATCAAGGTATTGTTGAGATTCATTAAAAGAAAAATACTCTTTTTTGGAAAAAAAAAGGAATCAGAATTCTACTTTTCACTATGGGTAGAAACTGGGGAATCTTACCTGCCTTAAAGACTAGAGAGTATCCTCCTTAAGAGTTAATTTGTCTGGGCCTGTCAATCACCTGGCCAGAAGACTACCCTACAGCAAAGTTGCTTTACCTTAAGACAAGCCAAGCAGATGGGAGAAACAATTTTCGCTTAATGAAACAATGTTTTCACTCCAATATGGTGCTTACACAGTCCACTGCTAACCCTTCTCACTTTGTTGAGCTCTAACTCAAAAGACACTACTTTTTCTTTTCCTTCTCTCTCTTTTTCAAATCCAGACTGAAAGCTTAAACATGTTTCCCCTGGCATTCTGGGCTTTCTCACTTGTTTTATGAATCTCCTCCTCCACTTCTACCACACAGTTGCTTGAAGACCTCCATTGCTGAATGTGTCAGAGTTCTTGGACCTTTTCTTGCAAGACATCATGACTTTCCCTCTTTTGCTTCATCTCCTTCCACCCAGCAGATGACAAGATTTACAGCTTTCCTGCCCTGATGGTTTTCTTTCACACTCTAAAAAGAAGAGTTCTTTTTCAGTCCAATTTTAATTTTTTTATGAGTGAGACTAAGAACTCATCTAGTGGCAACTTAAATGTACCAATAACCAAAGGTTCCTATGTTGCAGTCTTGTCTCACAATATGGCATTGTGGATGGTATGGACTTTTAATGGTGGGTTCAGTACAGATAATTGAATCTCTGAAGGTGTATATTCAGAAAGGATATCTTTAATTCTTATTCTTATGAGAGAGTGGATTGTTATGAAACAGTAAAACTGTCTTCTTCCAATTCTGATTTCCTGCCTTAAGTACACTTCTATACATGCTCAGTTGTGATGGTTTTCACTATCGTCCCTATATGAGGGTACATAAGGGGCAGCTTAGTCTTGTGTTTTCAGCCTCCCAAACTGGAGAATAAAGAAAATCATTTTCTTCATAAAGTATCTAACCTCAGATTAACAATGGAAAAGAGATTAAAATAATGTCTAAACTCTGGCCCTGATGCCATGTCATTCTCTCTACAGTCAGAGATGAAAGCCACCTCTTATCTCCATGGAAAATGTTCAGTGGATTTCACCAACCTCAGACTGAATCCTCTTGCTTCTACATAGACTCCAATTCAGGCTCACTTTTACCACCCATGATAATGTCGAACCTTATTATTACTTTATTCAGTAGCCTTTTCTCTCTCTCAGTGTTGAGGATTCAGTCTTATGCATGTCAAGCAAGCACACCATCAGTGAACAACAACTCCAGGCCTTTTATAAAGATACTCTTTTTCCAGCTTCTTCTGCCTCATGTCTCTCTACTTACATGAGGTTGAAGAGCACACTGAAGGCATAGACCAGATAATATTTTTAAAAGTTCCTTCAAGTCATACTCCTTCCTGAAATTTTATATGGACTCCAGACAGATCAGAATATGCTGTTTGGTTTTTTTCCCATTATGAAAACAGTAGATCTTGTATTTTTACTATTTTTACCTAATTTTCCTCCAGTACTGAAGTCATGTCCTTTTTTTATAATAAACAAATGACTGTCTACACCAGACACTGTCTGCATGTGATTTGTAGTTTTTCCTCACTACCTGCCAAACTGTCAAAACAATACTCATAAATTAACTGTGAGTTCCTTCCTTGGTTTTATTAAGAAAGTACCCATGGTGAGATCTCCAGAGATTTTTGCTCAAGGTTGAAAATAACAGGAAAAAAGCAATTAAGTGTCTAAGGAAGACTCAGTGCACATCAAATTTGTAATTCCAGGTGGTAATTACATCACACACAGACTTACAGATCAGCTGCTGTTGGTTTGATTTCCCCAAATTTAGGAGACACATTAAGAGTGGCTCCCAATAATAATTCTCTTCATTGAATTAAAGGGAAGAAGTCACACCTTTAAGGATGATGGGAGAAAGGAGTGCTCGTGATCTCTTTGGCATGGCACTCATACATTTCTAATAGCATCAATTTCAGTTCAGTTAGAAGCAGGAAAAGCACAATCCCCTGACCCTTGAGAAGGGAGGATAAAGATCTTGGTTACACAGTTTGAACTGTAGCATCCTTGGTAACAGAAGAGTGAGTACCAGACCTTTGTGTTGGGGCATGAATCACTCACCAGACAAAATATTTAGTGATCTCCAGGTACTTCTGTAGCAACAGACATGAGGCCTGGTATAGGTGTGGCATGACTGAATTTTCTACTGAGGTTCCAAACAGGATGAGGACAAACTGTGCGTAGAACTATTGCCGCTTTAGACAGTTATGTCTGTCACTGTGCTAGTTTGATTTCTATAGCTGTGATGAAATATTCTGACCAGAAGCAGTTTAAAGTTTACTTCAGCTTAGAATTCAAGATCAGAGTCCATCATTGAAAAAAGCAATGGCAAAACTCAAAGGTTTGCCTAGTTGCTAGGATATACAACATACTTCTGACCAAAGAACTCAATTCACAGCCAAGAAATACAGCAGGCACCAAGGAGAGTTCTCCTTACTAGATGGTTTGCAGGCAGGCTTATTCTCAGTTAACTCCCTTATACAGTCTAGGACAGTGGTTTTCAAACTTCTTAATGCTGGCATCCTTCACGTGACAGTGACCCCACTATACAATTTTCATTTCTACTTTACAGTTGTAACTTTATACTGCTATGAATCATAATTGAAATGCTTTTGGAGATAGAAGTTTGCCAAGGGGGTTGCAACCCACAGGTTGAGAGCCACTCATCTAGGAACATCTGGTCAAAAAATGGTGCCACCCACAGTGACATAAGCCATCCTGTATCAATGAACAATTGGCACAACCCTTCACAGACATGCCCAGAGACCACACTGATATAGGCAATCCCTCAGTTAAGATACCATTGTCACGTGACTACCTAGACTGTCAAGCTGACATTCACTGTGGAGCAAAATCAGGTTAATAGAAAACAACTGACTTAGGCCTATAGTTTCATAGGTTTTGACACATGCTGGGTGAGTGGGTTAATTTGAAGCTTGTTATGGGACAAGTATATCATACCAGAAGCAGATCGCTAAATAAGTGCTCATCTTGTTTAGATAACAACCAAAGAGAAAAGATAGTCTGGGCTTTCAATATCATTTTCAAAGTCATACCCCATTACTTACTCATTTCAAATTAATTCAAATAAAATTCCCCCAACCTTTCTAGTATCTCCTAATAACACCAGTTTCTATGAACCAAGTGCCCCACAGATGAGCTTTGGGGTCATTCAAGACCCAAATTATAGCTCCTCATCTTACATTGGTATGAGAAAAGTTTCAGAAAGCACTTATAGACACTGAAATTTGTGGAGCAGGAGTCATGGGACCCTATGTGCTCTTCCATTTACAATATGTATGATTTCCCACAATTCACTTTGGTTCCCTGGTTTCCCTCCAGCCCAGTCTCCCCCTGCTTATTTTAATTTTTAATCTAAAGCACTTTTGACTTACACAGGAATTGGTAGCTCCATTGGATTTTGCAAATATCAAATGAATTAAACATTAAAAAATAATCTGAAAAGTTTAGTACATGCCATATTTAAGATGCTGTTCCGTTTGCTCTTGTCACACTTTAGTATATGAATAAGTTTAAAGCATTGCAATTATTTGTTTTCTCCCTTGCTAAGCCAGTACATCATCTTTCTTTGCCTGTACTACCTTCTCACACAGTGGGGTGACAACATTTAAATTAACCTGTTCTGTCCTGGCTAGAAGCCCAGAGCATCCTTGTTTCTACTGGCAGTCCTCTCTTGACCAGAAGTTCTGTCTTAGATAGAGACCCAAAATGTTAGAATTTTTTTTTTTTGGCAAGGGTCATTGGTTCATGTCCTGAATTTTTTGACATATTTAATGTCTCTTCTCTTTCATAGCAATCCAATGAACACATCTGCTTGAAAACTACATGTGAGGAGACGCTTTTCTGACTTTTTTTTTTCAAGACTTGAAAACTGAAATGGAGGCAATGAAGAAAACACAAACCGAGGCCTGGCTGGATATGCTTTTTAAAGATGTATGGGGACAACCCAATCAAATCACTTGAGTGGAGAAGCTCATGGGCACCTCATAATTGAGTCAGCTGAGGTGACTATCTCACATTTCCACATCACAGTACTGTTACTTCAAAGAACAATATTTCCTTGGTGGAAAGGATTATTTAACCTCTAAAAAAATGTCCTCAGGGGAAAAAAAATCTTTCTTAGGAACCCTCTTCAATTACCCATGAATCCTAACCATTTGGGAAACCTTGTCTGAGGACGTCCATATTTTCTGCTTCTTTAAGCTCTGTCTATAATAAGACTCCTTTAAAAACTCACTCTTCTTTGTCACTGAAGTTCACGTTAGTGGGTGATTTAATGAGCATGAACGCCTGTTATTTTCACCCATGAGTTAAGGCCATAAGTCCACCTGAGACAAGAAATTATCTGTGATATTATGATTAACCAATAATGCTGGCTACTATTAATAAAAAAGGGTATGCAGGTATGATTAAATTAAGACTTCTGAAAGCATGAAGTTAGTCTACTTTATCCAGTTGGAGTCAACACATAGCTGCCAGTGTCCTTATGAAAGGGAATAAGAGAAAGATTTCAACAGCGTGGGATGTGACAGAATATGAGCATGATTAAGGATGCCATGTTGCCTCTTCAAAAATGAAGCTAAGAAACAAAGAGACATAAAGACTGCAGTCCTGGAAGATTGGAAAAATGAACAAATGGATCACAAATGGACTGTCCACAGTGGAGTGAAAGTAATTTCGGAACACTGACCTAATGAAAGATAGAAGCATAAGTTTATATTATACTTTGCCCCTATTGGGAGTAATTTCTTACAGCAACAATTCTGAAACTCAAGGCAGCCTATGCATGTGACTCAGAAGCTGTATTTATTCCTAACCAGTGTGGTGGATAATAAACCTCTGTTCTTAAGGATGATCTTTTCACTCCATGTAACATGACTATCCCATCTCCACATTCACTCTTTCCCAGTTGGACCAAAACCAGTACCTTACTTTGTGAGGGCGATTCAAGGTCAGTTATTTCCTGGTAAAAGGATAAGCGAGGTTGCCTGGCAGTGGTGGCACAAGACTTTACCCTTGGGAGGCAGATCTCTGTGAGTGCGAGGCCAGCCTGATCTACAGGAGCTAGTTCCAGGACAGGCTCCAAAGTTACAGAGAAACCCTGTCTCGAAAAAGCAAAGCAAAGCAAAACAAAACAAAAACAAAAAGATAAGCGAGGTGAGCTTAAATTACTAGTGCACACAAGCAGAGTAAGGGATAATATATCCATGAAGCATAATGTCAGGAAGAAATTGCTATTTGCTGTCTCAGATATATGAATGATGGGATGTATGTATGCATGAATCTGTGAGATGCATGTCCTTCCGATACATTTTCCCAACCCTAAGCACAGATCCATCCTGTATTTGATAACAGCCCACTATCAGTCAGGACAATGATCAAACCCAGTTGCTACTCTTAGTAGTTGGCATCTTTCTCCACCTCTTCTCATAACAACCTTGTCCACATGAACCATCCTGCCTTAAATTGCTGTTCTTTTTATCATTATAATTAGAATTTCTCTTATCAACTTGCTACAAGTTGTGATGGTTTGAATAAGAATGTCCCCTAAATTCATACATTTTAACATTTGGTTCTCAATTGTTATACCATTTAGGAAGAATCAGGAGGTATGGCCTTTTTGGAGGAGTTATGTCACATGTGTATGTGTTCATGTGTGTATGTGTGTGTGTGTGTGGAGAGAGAGAGAGAGAGAGAGAGAGAGAGAGAGAGAGA
>LOEQ01003144.1:44364-65038 GCA_001685075.1 Bramus lutescens | reverse complement strand
CTAAGAAGAGGCTGGATATAACGGGCCAGGCAGTGTTTAAATGAGTACAGTTGGCGTGTTGTTATTTCGGGGTGTAGACTAGCCGTGCGGGAGCCGGGTGGGACGAAAAACAGGGCCCGCTCCCCTTGTTACTACACAGACCTATGTAACTATCAGGAGATCTGACTACTGAATGTCTATATAATAAAGCAAGAAGAAATTCTTAGTTTCACTCCATAGTCTAATGAAGGTTTATACAAATTCAAGAACCAAGTGTTCAAGGACTATGTTGTATTAGTTAAGAAGAAAGGCTCTGGAGAAAAAAACAAAAAAAAACAACAACAAAAAAAACAAAACAAACAAAAAAAAAACAAAACAGTAAGCCCAGAATTCTATACCATTAAACTCAACCAGAGCATCATGAACTGCAAAATGAAGATAATGCTCATGGTCACCCTGGAGGTGGAATGGTGTTGTTATAGAAATTAAATAAGTAAATCTATGGCAGGGACCAGGACACACAACTACCATATCGTTTGTTACAGATGTTAGTGTTATGAATGGGTAACACATGAGGTAAGGGATGGAGGTAAGTGACTGTCACTGTGTCTGATAACTCATGAGTTAAGGGAAGAAAATATATTTTTAAAAGTCATGTAAATTTCACTCTTTCATATTATTTCACAGAAGAGTCCTTTGAAAAATAAAAAGTTTTATATGAAGGTTTAACAACTCAAGAGTATCCTTACAGTTTAGTTTACAGATGACAGTCACTCATAAATATGAACTGGATGAGTGTGTGAATTTATTAATGAATAAATGCATAATAAAACTCTATTATTATAACAGATGGTATAACAACATCAGAACACTAAAAAATAAATGATTTAATTTTGATGAGGAATACACTTTGTTGTACAAGATATAGTCCCATGAATATCTAAACCAGCAGCTATATATCCTATCTACTACTTGCTCAAGAAAACAGCCCCATCATAGTTGTTTGGGGGAATAAATGAATGAAGCATGCCCTATGATGTCATGGAAAGAACACCTGCCCAAACTCAGCAGCCTAGACATAGAACTGTTCAGGGATCTGTCTAATTCTTCAACCTGGACTAGTAGCCCATTTTTATAAGCCAATTGCTGCTTATTAATAAAGTGGGGAGATGGCAAAAATGGTCATTTCTTTTCCCTTTGTTTACCTTTCATGTGTGCATGTGTTATGCATGCTTACATATGGATGGGGGTGCTGGTGCCTATGGAGGCAGATGACTAGTGTCAGGCATCATATTTCATAGCTCCTCCAGCTTAATCATTGAGGTAGATACACGGATTCAGTCTCAGAGCTCACAGATACGACTACTCTCCCTAGATAGCGTCCTCCGAGGGTACCCATCTCCACTTTCCAAGGATGGTATTGTAGGTGGGTCATCATGGCCACCTAGTCCTTTCATGAACTCTGGCCCTTACCCTTGTTCTGTGTGTCCTTCAACCCCAAGGACATCTTCATAAGCTTCTAAAAATAACTTAGTTTTCTAAGTTTATCACACAGTGTATGTCATAGGGTATCTGCTCAGAAAATATCTGTTGCTTCATTCACAAAACATCACTGACATGTAGAGTACACAGACCATAAAAAAGACCAAAAAAGCATGTATGAAACAGGACATATTTAAACATTCCTTAGAGAATGGATGAATTGATGATTATTTTAATTTTAAATTTATTAGTAGTAGTATCATTAGTATTTTAGTATTTTGAGACATTGTGTCATCATGTATACTTGACTTGCCTAGTGAAACTCTCTATGTAGACCAGACTGGCCTTAAAGTCACAAAGACCTATCTGTCCACTTCTGACTCTCAAGTTGTGGATAATTATTATTTATATGTGTACGGGTAGTTTTCACACATATACGTCTGTGCAGACATGTATATTGCCCACTGTAGGCCAGAAGAAGGGATCCAAAACCCTGGAATTGAAGTTAAAGAGATTTGTGAGCCACCATGTGGGCTGTGGAAACTGAACTCTGGTCTCTACAAAAGCAGCCAGTACTATTAACCAGGCATCTCTCCAGCTTCTTTTTCAATTTTTTGATGATATTATATTTACATCTTTATGGAAATTCTTTATTGGCCAGAAATACAAAGTGACATATTAACTGATGATGCTTCAACATCGGGGCTGAGAGTATTGCTGAGGATAAGGAAAAATGGATTAAAGACTGCTTCAGATACTTGCTCACAGGTTTCCTGTCATCTTTGCTTCCAGATGTGTTTGAGATTTTCCATAGTGAAAGTTAAAAGGAAGAATCAGTGTGCCATACATAAGCCAAAGAGATATTGCTGGGAGACCAGGTTTCTCATCATCTGTCTCATCTGTCTTAATGTCTACCTCACACTAGGCATTGTGCTCAGTGAATGGCAGACAATAGAGAAGTGCTTCCTGAAATATAGTAAGAGTAACTCAGATTTGTTTGGGCTTTGTTTCTTCATGTGTTTTGAGAAAAGTGGTGGACACATATCGTATTCTTCCACCCATTTTGCTTATCACAAGCACAAATTGTAAGCACCTTGAAAACAGCACAAGTAATAAGCAGTGATGGAGGAGAGGGCATGCAAGCAGAAAACCTTCCTCAGAAAGGTGAAATTTAAATGAGGTATGGAAAAATCGGTTAGGATTTCAAAAGAAGTCATCAAAAAGAGACAAAGGGAGAAATGAAGAGATGAATTGTATCACACCAAAAATACATCAAAGAGAGCCCCAATCAAAAGGGACACGGATCTTTAAGGGGATAAAAAGGACGATCAAGAAGAAGTGAATGATTCAAATTATTTTTGAACTGCTGTAGAAATGATCATGGAAGACATCTCCTTGAGTTTCCAGGTTCCTCTAACACCTCTCAAAGTGGTTGATGTAAGGCGTCTGAAATTTGCAGCTTTAAAGCTTGGACGGCAAGAAATCCAAAGTCAAGGTTTTGAAATGGGTATGTCCCAAGTGAAGCCTAATGACAATCTCTGCATCTTAAAACTTCTAATTGCTTGCTGGAAGTCTTTGGTATTCCTTGGTTTGTAGCTGCACAAAGTCAGTGCCTTTTCTGCTGTCATAGAAGACAGGACAATAGTAACATAAGATTAGGATTCAATAATCTTCAATGTCACTTCGCTATGACTTAACTAATCTTATTCATAGGAATCTTATTTCCAGATTTAAGAAAATGACTTCATAAAGTACATGTCTTGAAAGCATAAGGGCCACAATTTAATCCTCAAAAACCATATTAAAAATTCTCGCATGGTAGCACATGCTTTTAATCCCGATACTGGGGAGGTGAAGACAGGGGGCTTCGTGAAGAGTCAGCCTAGCCACCTAGCCTGGTGAGATCCAAGCCAAGCATCAATAAAAATAGTGGACAGTACCTGAGGACTGATTCCTTAGTATATCCTCTGCCCTGAAGGCATATACACATGTGTATATTTGCAGCCACTGTCTTAGTTTCATTCCTGTCACTGTGTTTAAATATCCTGAAAACAGAAGCTTCAGGGTGAAGTCCACCATTGTCAGGAACTCAAGGCTACAGATAGACACTTGAAGCATCTAATCATGTTACTTCCACTCTCAAGAGCAGAGAACAATAACTTAATGCATACTTGTGCACCAGCTTGCTTCTTCCACTCCGAGGTCATCTTCCTAGTGAATGGTACCATCCACAGTGTAAAAGTCTTCCTACCTCAATTAACAGAATCAATGTAATCCTCCACAGACATGCATATAGCCAAACTGAGCTAGACAGTGTCTTGTTGAAAATTCCCTTTGTGGGTGATCTTAGATGGTGTCAAATTGACAGCTATAAGTAACCATCACAACTTATCCATACATATGCCTACACACAAATGAACACACACACACAGAAGGCATTATAATGAGATTAAGAAATCGATCACCGTTATACTTTGTTTTGTAACCATTTGTCTATCATCCCTCCTCTGCATGGGTGAGGGTGTATGGCAGTGTATGTCTGTGTGTATGTGCACGCGTGTGTATGAGTGAATGCCTATGTGTCAAGGTATGCGTGCAGAGGTCAGAAGACAACTTGCAGGAGTTATTTCTATCTCTTCACCATGTGAAAGCCCGAGGTCAAAAGCAGGTAACCAGGATTTGGCATCAAGTTCCTTTATCCACTGATCCATTTCACCAATCCTCAATCATATTTTTAAAGATGAGAGTGAGAAGTTTTCACTGGTAACAATGCTAAAGCAAAAATCTTTCCAAAGTGAGGAGCCTGCTGTCATGAAACATCTCTTGAAGCAACTGGACTGTTTGGGCTCTATTCATAGCTTGACCAATACTCATCCAGGTAACCAATTTATGCAACTGAAAAAGCTCTTGAAAGATGAAATAAAATTAAGTTTCAAATACTTTGAAAACCCCAGCTCTCTGGATTCCAGAATATCTTTTTTTTTTTTTGCCAGTCATCCTGCCATTGATATTAAATTCGCTGGTCCAGCACAGATCAGTTGAAAATCCCATTACTGTTGTGTGGAAGGTTCTCTGAATGTGGCTGTAACTGAGTCTGGCAGCCAAAGAAGGAGACAGCACCCACCACCTTCCTTCTTTCCTGTCAGCTGGAGGAAGCATTCGCCTGGAGCCTCCCTCCTACTCAGTAGCTCCCTCTTCCCTTTCTTCCCACCATGCTATGCTGCAAATCTGTTCGCTGTCCGAGTGAGACCACAATGCATGAGTGTCTTGTAAAAGGAGTGGGTGATGCTTTTAAGCAGAGTAAAGACAGTCTAATTAACTCAGAAGTGTCTCAGGAAACCAAGGCTTTCTGTCTGCCTTGAATATTCACTATTTCTTCATCAGTAGAGTCTGGTTGGGAGAAGTTTCTAGAAGTTTCTGAGTTTCCAACCACAGAACTATTACTGTTTTTGTAATCTAAAATGATTACAGAAGCACAGGTTTGAGACAAAACTTTGAAGGTCTTCTTGTTGTTTTAAGTTTTTGAGCCTGATAATTAGGATGCAGTCCAGTACGTTATCTGCCTTATGATCTTCCTTGTGCCTGGCTTTTCTGAGTCCCAGGATTATAGGCATGAGCCTCTATTTTGGCTTTGAAACCAATTTTTCCCATTAAACACTTAAGTAAGGAGATTTTTTGTTGTTCTTGTTTTGTTTTTGTTTTTGTTTTTTGCCTCTGTAAAATATAAATGATCAACAGTCTATCTCAAGGGTCCACCCAATCCAGAGCCTGATATGAAGAAAGAATTCTGTCACTTAACTAGCTTGATTTTAAGAGATGAACTCAACTTCATCAGAGCACACTAAATACCGATACTATATAGAAAATTACTATAAACTCAGTGACTGAGTAGCCTTTATTCTCAGTACTTACTACTGTCACAATTGGGCATTGATACGGATTGAAGATTAATGCTGGTTTAATTGCTTTAATTATCAACTTAATATAGGTTAGATTCACCTGAGAAAGGACTCTTAACTGAGAGATTTCCTGGGCTAGACTAGCCTACGTCCATGTTTGTAAGGAGTTGTTTGGATTATTCAATGGTGTAGGAGGGCCCAGCCCACTATGAGTGGCACAGTTCCTTTGGCAGACAGTCAAGGCTGCATAAGAAAGCTGGCTAAGAACAATCACGTGAGCGAGCTAAACTAAGATCCTCCATGGTCCCCACTGTATATCTTAGCTGTGAAATGAGTTCTCTGGTTGGAAACATTGGCACATGAACTAGCAAATGGTTCAGTTCATAGGTTCCTGCCTTGACTTTCTTCATGATAACACACGACACGGAAGTGTAAGCTAAATAAATCATTTCTTCTCCTAAGTTGCTTTTGGGCAGAGTTTTTATCAGAGCACCAGAATGAAACTAGGCCAGAACTTTACCCCAAAATATGAGAGAGAAAAGGAAAAATTCCAGGTATAAGGTAGTTGACCCTTTCTTCTCTACGTCTCAATGTAATGACTTATGGAAATACATAACAACAAGTCTGGAAATACTGATATTAGAAATCTGTGAGGAAATCTACCCAAGCATGTTGAGAGTAGATGTATTAGACTTCTCATTACTGTGACAAAAACACCCGATGAATCATCCTGAGGGAAGAAGCATTTATTTCAATTCCTGATTCAGAGGCTTCAATCCAGGTCCTCTTTGTCCCATGTCTCTGTACTTGTGATTAATCAGGACATCATGATGGAGGGAAGCTCTTCAGCCTATAATGACAAGGAAGCAGAAAGAATGCCTGTACCAGGAGACTTTATCATCCTTCTTTCTTTCATCCATCCGTTCTCCTGAGTATTTGATGGCCCTCTCATTCAGTGTTAGCCTTCCCCCTTAATTAATCATCTCTGTAAACATTCTCAAGGGCACACTCAGAAGTGTATGCCATCTAGGTGCTTTAAAATCTAGTCAGGTTGACGACTAAGCTTACCTGACACATAAATAGATCACCTCAAAACATACATAATCTCCAACAAAAAACACTGAAGCATTTAAAATTCTGCCCAACATGATATCAATAATCGACATTTAATTAAAATAAAGCCAATTTCTTTCCCAACAACTTAACATTTCAGCAAACCATAAATGCTCAAAACCAGGGTTTCCTCTGACATTCCAGAAGGCTTAGGCAGTAGCAGCATGGAACTAGGTCCCGGGCAAAACATCAAACCTTTGTTGACCACTCAAGTTCCCAAGGCTGCAACAACAAAATCTGACACTGTCAACTTCTCAGGGATCAGAATGGTGAACTCTTTGAAAAGGAACAGGGCCAGACATTTTTTGAGCTGGATTCTGTAATGATTTGCATAGTGACACAGCTATCAAGGCATGGTACCTCCCAGGAGCCTCTGTGAAGCCAAGTTGCTCAGGTAAAACCACTAGGGTGTGCAGAGAAATGATCCCCTTAGTCAGCCTTCCATTAGATTCTGCCTCACTTTGTTAGAGTCTCTCACATTCATCACAGAAGCTCTGGCCATCCTTCCTGGGACCATATGCTGTGCTGCTTCCAAGCCCTCACACTGCAGTTTTCATTTAGGCTTTTAAAATATCTATAATAACAGGATAAGGAAGGCTTAGCTTCCCATCCATATTAAAATGCTTCAAGCAGAGCTGAATTGAACCTTGGGGAATTGTTCTAAGGAAGAAACCCAGTGCTATTTCACTCACAGCCACTTAGGTCTTCTCTGCCCTCAAATTGCCAGTTGAAAGCAAATTCACCAGTCACCACAAATATTAGCAACAGATAACACGCAGCATCTGGCGGGGGGTGAGGGGGCAGAATACTTCACAAGTCTGAGTCAGACGACTCCAGGGATTAGTGAGACATAAT
The DNA here is from genome assembly GCA_001685075.1 of Bramus lutescens. Lineage (NCBI taxonomy): Eukaryota > Metazoa > Chordata > Mammalia > Rodentia > Cricetidae > Bramus > Bramus lutescens. The sequence goes on along the minus strand of LOEQ01003144.1, from coordinate 57,710 downwards.
ATATTTTCACCTAGGAGATGAGCTGGAATGTGCTACCCAAACAGGGAAACTAGACAGCAACTCCATATGGTGTCAAGATGGCCAGACAGGGATTGGCTAGTAGTGGGGGTGGGATGGGGCTTTTCTTCTTAGTACTGTCCAGAAATCATTGCTTCAGAGAACGCAATGGCTGGAAAGACTCTAGCGTCAGATAAAAAAGAATAACCTTGAGGTTGACTCCTTGTTACATTTCAAAACAAGCCTGTATCCTAGGGAGGGATGCTCCTTTTGTCTCTGCTAGTAAATGTTGGTACTATCATTTGCAAATGGGGACATACCATGACACACAAAATGTACAAACATCGAGACAAACAGACTGAGCTAAAGCCAAGAGTCTGGCTCACTATATTACATTATAAACATTTAAATGTTTCAATTCAAATGACCTCATCATCACAGACAAGAAGAATGAAAATGATTCTGGTAGTCACAGCAAATTCAATTCGATCTTTACAGGTGATTATGAAAATTGTACATAGGGGAGATATTTACTCTAGTGTGTCTGGATTCAGCTGTCTCTAGGGGGTTCATGGAGAAAAGTGGAAGGAAAATAGAGCAGGGAGGATTAAAGTGGGAATACTTTTCAAATATGCAAACATTAAGTAACTATGACACTAGTACTCTAGAAACTGGAAGTGGTTTGATACAGATTTGTGGACTTAACCTGTTTGTGAATAAGGAGTTGACTTAGCAACAATGTGAATAATAACACAAAAGCTATTGACGACACCCATCATAGGGATGCAGCAGGTGCCCTGTCTGCATCATCTTATTCTACTGCTTTGATACATATAAGCCTGATATCCAGCTGTCAGATCTCTTCATCTCTGCTTTCCTGGCTCCTACAAGAGAGTGTGACCAATCACAAAGCAGGACTGAAGTCCTGGATAGTTAGAATCCTTTAGAAAAGCATGAAACAATTCCTTTCTGGCTTTGACACACACAGCCTCCAACTTCCCTTTTCAAAGGAGATAACTCCAACATGCATTTCTATGTTGGCCCTTGAGGGCGCAAACTTCAGTAACAGTGAAGTACAATGGTTGGTTTTGATAAGAGTTTCCTTCTTTTTCATATTTTCTCATTGCTGTGACAAAATACCCACCAAGCTGCTTAAGAAAGGAAGGTTTTGTTTTGAATCACAGTTTCTTGACACAGTCCTTCATGGCAGGGAACTCACTGCAGTGGGAGCTAGAGGCTGTTCATCTTGGAGCTATAGTCAAGCCGTAGAGAGAGCCCATGCTGGTGTTCAGCTTGCTTTCTCCTTTTTTTTTTAACTTCTTTTCAGTCTTCAGTTCAGCCCATAAAATGGTGCTTTCTCCATTTAAGATGGGTCTTCTTACTTCAACTAGCCTAATGAAGAAAGCTGCTCACAGACATGACCAGAGGCTTGTCCCGTGGGGGGAGTCTTGATATTTTTGAGTTGATAACTAACCATCACACTATCTTGGTTCCTTGCATATTTATTGGTGTGTCTTGAGCTTACATTCCCAGTAAAAGATCTGACTCAAATATTTACAGCACTTACCTCTCAGAATACTCACAAGAGTGAAAGTTCTAAGAGTTGTTCAGTATATAAGTTTGATCACAACCAGGATGTGTAGAAGCACTAACCCCACAGTTGGTGATAAGGGAAGGCAGAGAAGATCACTGGCATGCTGTCAGACCAATGTGACTAACACCTGATGAGGTCTGGGGCAAAGAGATGTCCCGGATACCTCCAGTATATGAGAGGCATAACAATAGCCTCTTGCGTGATGCTAATAGCCATGAGGATCCCTGAGGGATAAAAAAAAAGCACAAAATTGAGTCAGACAACTCAGGACAACATCACATAAAAACAACACACTTCAGGACTGCACTGAACTTGACTCATATTTCAGATAAACTGAAGACTATAAAATAATTATACCTGACATTTAAGCCCAATACCTCGTTTTAGAGATACAGAGAGAGTAAGCACCAGCAAGTCCCCTATACTACAGTGAAAGCCCTGCTAAGAAGAACTTGGAACACATGTACTCATCTGCAAGGAGAGTGATCCTTGCCCCATTTCTGGATCCTAGCAACCTTTCTCCTCCCAAGGGGTCCCTAGGAAAAGATTTTGTTAAGACAAGTACTACAGTTAAAACTCAATACCTTAGAAGCATACAGGTGCTGGCAGATTAAATGTTTGCTAATGGCCCAAAATCTGGTTCTGACCTAACAGAAACCATTGCAGAGTCAGAGCAAAACATCTCTCTGAGGTCTGTGTAATAGAGCACAAATTTTGTTTGTGAGGGCTGCTCTTTCCTAACTTGCTTATCTGAAAAGGCCCCATCTCATAAGACCATGATATTGGGAGTTAAGTTTAAATAGCTATGATTAGAAGACACATAATAAATAGTGAGACCCAGAAGATAGTTGCTGAGATATTAAAAAAATATAGGTCCTCTCTACATAAACTGAAAACTAGGGTCACATTTCAGCTTTGGTTGCCTGAGTAATTCATTGTTCACCATAAAACTGTAGCACATGATTAAGAAATTTCTAGGAATGAATTTGGGGGATGTTCGACAGATATCTGGTAAAATGATACAAATACAACAAAAGAGAGGTTATTATCATGGGGAAAACTCCTGTGACTCAGATTTTAATGTCCTGTGATGTCCTGGAAGATGATCCAAACCAGTGTTTGAGATGGCTCCTTGGAGCTTAGAGGGACAGGGGTGTTCTGTAGGACATGTGATGGAGATGCAAGCACTTTCTTTACACAATGTCAGGGAAAGGTTCATAATCTTCTGAGACTGGAAGGAGTCCACAGGGCATCTATTATCAAATGCAAAAGAATGAATAGCCTCTTAAAAATAAATTAATTAAATTAATTATGTAAATGTCCTTCTTAAAAGCACTAATAAATTAATTAAATTCATTATGAAGAGAGGCATCAGCAATATTACAGATCAAGAAAACTGTCAGTGGTGATTTGAAGAGGGAAAATTGATGTAGGTGGGTCATCTGTCTATGTGTTACTTTCATTGGTTAATAAANGGTATAAGCTAGCCGTGCGGGAGCTGGGCCGGACGAAAAGCAGGGCTCGCTCCCTTATCACTACAGAAAATCATTCTTCTTTGTGGGTATAACCCCTGGCTCCCATGCTTTGTTTAAGGCCCCATGCCCGTGCATATATAGACATTCCTAACTATTGAGCAAAGACAGAGGTTAAGGAGAAAAGAGGAAGAGGAGTTAATTTGGAAGAAGACATGTCTGGGAGATGGAGGAACTGGAAGGAGTAAATAAGAGGTGGATATGATCATATTTATTGTGTACATACATATTGTTAAAGGGAAAAATAAATATAATTTTAAAAAGGAAAATTAAAAAATGAATGACTTCAGGCCAAGATTTTAAGCCCTGTACTCTAAATTTTATCTAAAGATGTTTCTCCTTTGCTTGATCATTTTCTCAAATGTTCATCATCTTTCCTTATCTCTCTCATTCATCTCTCAGTTCAGTCTATATTACATATTTTTCTGTTGCTGTGATAAAATGCTGATCAGAAGCAACTTAAGGAAGAGAGCTCATTGTGACTTCTGGACCCTGAGGGCTAGAGGCCATAATGTCAAGTACATCATGGCATCAGGAATGGAAAACTGGGTAATTACATGTTTAAACACAAGGAAGCACAGTGAGTGAACTAAAAGTGAGGAGAAGCTACAGACTCTGAAACATTGCCCTTTAGTGACTCTAAGTCTCCGTATCCTGAAAATTCTGCAACTACCCAAAACCGTAACACAAGCTGGGGACCAAGAATTCGAACGCAAAGTCTCTGGGCACATTGCTCATTCAAACCAGAGCACTAGTGATAGCTGCTAGTCCATGGACCGCTAGTCTGGTTTCTATTTATCCCTTGCGTATGCAGTTCTTGGCAATCTGGTTTACCTGCCCAAGTGTTGTTCTCACTGCCTCCCCCAATCCTTACTGCGCAGCAGCTATACAGTACCAGAAATGAATCTACTCAGTGATGACTGACCTTGACAGAACTGTTTTTGTCTATGCAGTTCCTACCTCCTGAGGCCCTGGTTCAGAAGAATGTCACACTCTAGGTGAGAATGATCTATTGTGTCCCTCTGTGTGTACATGCACTGCACAACATTGTTCACCATCTCAGTTAAGTTCTTTACAGATGATCAGTGGTTTGGCAGAACATGAAAGAAGAATAGAATGCTTATTCATTAAACGCATTTTCAGGGCTGTGGTGGTGGCTCATTTGGTGAAGTGCCTTTTATGAATAGCATCTGAGTCTAGATGCCCAGCACCCACTTAGAAAGCATATTGGAATGGACCTATAATCTTTCAATTAGGGAATTACAGTCAAGACCCCTGGTGACTGCTGACCAACCAACATAACAGAGCGGAAGGCTTCAGATTCAGTAAGATAGCCTGTTCTAAAATAGGAGGTTCAGATTGCTTGAGAAAGGCAGCTTCTATCAACAATTGTCCTCCACATGCATGGCATACGTGTGTATCTGTACCCAAACATATGTGCATACATACATGAACATGTCCAGTCCTATCCCCAAATTATTTTTAAAGATTTATTATTTTATTTTATTGTATGTGTATGAGTGCTTTTCTGCATGTATGTTTATGTACCATGTGCATGTCTGGAACTATCAGAGGTTAGAACACCATGTCATATCCCCAGGAAATAGAATTATAGACAATTATGAGGTACCATGTTGATGCTCAAATCCTAACCTGGGTCCCCTGAAAGAAGAGCAAGTATTATTAATTGTTGACCCATCATTTAACTGACGCCCAACCAAAACAATTTTTAAAAAGCATGTTCTAACCTCTGGACCTAAGCGTGGTCTCTCTGCGGCTATTGGCTGAAGGAGCGGAAGGAGCTCCCGCAACATCTGTGTGTTCTAGGAGAATAGCTACCATTCTCAAGAGGGTGAACGTTCTTGATGCGCACACGTGGGTCCCTGAACCAAGAATGAAGAGTGTCTGTGACATAACAGACAAAGAAACAGAAATCCTGGAGAAAAAGATAGAGGATAATTTATTGGATACAACATGGGGAGACAAGAGGGGAAATCAAAGTGAAGAGGAAATAACAATTTATTACTTAAGAAGTGACTAATGTGATTAGCTTTTGGGTAGTGTGAGTGTAGAGGCAAGCAGCTGGAGATGGCTTTTTGATCTTTGGCTGCCTGTCTGGAAGATCACACATAGGGTGGGGGCAGCTCTCAGATCTGCAGCTCTGGGCACAGAGCATAGCTCTTTGAAGTGATTCCCTTTCCACATTTCCTACTAATAGACAGTGAAGAAGGAGGCCATGTACCTGGGGGTAAGAGGGGCCTTGAAGTTTCCTCAGTCATGGGAAATTAACAAAAATGACCATAGGCAGTCGTGGGTGGTGCAATCTATGTTCAACTTTGCTCTGATGCTTCTTGCCTCTATCTCGACTTGGGTGCATAGAGGGCTTTGCTAGGCTTTCTGATTGTGGATAGATCTCTAATCAACCTAGATTTTACCCTATGCCACGACTTCCTGCTCTTCTGTCAAAACTATCCTGAATCCAGTCCACAAGGGACTTGGTGTGGACTGAATGTATACTCTCTCTGAATACATACATAACATTCATGTGCCAGTTTGTAGTTTAGGGCTTTGTCTCTGTATTTACCTGTTCTAAAACTGACAAATCAATTGAAGGATACAAATGACTACTATGATAAGTTTGATGCTGATATAAAGGCCAGAAAACAAGAATAACATAATAATTCTTTGTAAATAGTCTTCATATTCCCCACATCTTGGCTGCCCTCTTTAACTTCCAAATCTTTCCATCCTTATGTGCCAGTCTTTTTCAAAGGGGGGTGGGTAGAATAAACACATAGAAGTTCTAAACTGTTAGAAACCAAACATTAGGGGATGTGTACAAATGCACCCTGTAAGAAGCTGTACCTCGCACTAAGCCTGCTGCAAGGCTGTTTACTTAGGAGAACTACCATCATTTTAAAGATGCTTGGATTTGTAATTCCTGAGTCTAATTATACTTCATGTGAGATTATGTTTAGTCCCCTAAATAGCAGTCTTTGCCTACTTCTCTATCTGATCTAACATCCAATGATGAACAGATAAAATCTTTTGGAATGTAGTATCTTAAAAAAAATCTCTAGTTTTCATCAATCAGAAGAGTGTTATCTGGTAGCGCCTAAGACCAATAGCACAGACTTTCCTCCTGCCTCCCTGCAGCTCTTCTACCTAGTATTTCCACCAATGTATTTGAAATGCGCCTTGATTCATTACTTTCTCTCTTCTGTTACTATAAGAACTTAATTAAACTATTACTATGTTGAAGCTTGAAATTTGAGAAACCCCAAATCTGTGTTCCTGGGCCATTGTCATTGATATTTGGCTTCAGAACAAAATATTCTTATCACTGTTGAGGGGATATGTGTACTTTTTGTACTGTCAGGGATATTGAAGAGTCATTTGTCAATAGTATATAATGCAGTGTCTTCCAGAAAAATCAGGACTGATGCACATATGAATTCACAGAGGCTGTGGCAATATGCTCAAGGCCTGCCCAGATTCCAGTCAGATAAGATCCCAGCAATGAGAGGCAGGAGGACCAAGAAGCCATTTGCAAATGATACCTGCTCTTTAATGGAGTGTCTCCAGATTATCAACCACACTTCATAACAAGCACCATGTCCAGGAAGGTTTGGCAACTCAAATCCAACAATTTATTTTTTTTGTTTTGAATTTCATTGTGTTTTATGTTTATTGAAGAGAGAGAGAGAGAGAGAGAGAGAGAGAGAGAAAGAAAACACATAAAATTAAGTGAGTAGGCAGATGTGGAAGAACTCGGGTAGCCAAGGGTAGGGAAAACACAATTTAAAAATATTATACAAAAACTGTTTTAAATATTAAAAGAAAATATCTGTAAAGAAATAGTATATAATACAACTTTCCTCACTTAGGCAGACCTCTTTTTTGGTAAGATATATGCTATGAACATTGTTGTCACAGTGTTGCAGGGAATTGTACAGTGGATGACAAGGATAGGCATACCTTCTAGTCCTAATGAATGTATATATAGTGGAATTTTTTTTAGAGCACTAGATACAGTACCTTCTTATTTTCCAGGGTTTTTTCTTTCATCATTTTAAACAAAATGTATAATAAGCAGTAAACCAAACAGGATTTTATCATTTCATTCTAAATAGTTTTCTGTCTGTTTCTTTTCATCTACTAGTAGAATTTTGTATGAGCTTTCACTTATTTGTTTGTTTTTAATCTACTTGTTGCTATTTGTAAAATCAACTATTTAAATTATTTTAAAGTATTTGAATATGTATGTATGTGAGAACATTGTGCATATAAGTGTGGGTACCTGCAGAAACCAGAAGAGTGTGTTGGATCCCCTGGGACTGGAGTTACAGTTGGTTGTGAGCCACCCTACCTGGATGTTGGGAACCAAGACTGAGTCTCAAACAGCAGTGGGTTGCATAATCTCAAAACCATCTTTCCATTCCCCTCAGTCGTAAAATTTACTCATCTATGCTTACTGATACATTGGCACTACTCCTATAAAGGTGGCTTCCCTTCTGTTCTAGTCCAGCACCTAGGCAGTTATTGATTTAATAAATTTATATAAAGTTAGGGGTTCAAGAATTGTTTAGCTTTTTCTACATTAAATTTGTTTACTCTTCCTTTTATGGTTGCATCTTGGTCAATCAGGACAGTGTCATTTTATTACATTACCATACTTGAAAACAGTAAGGATTAACAAGTAATATAATAGAATACTTATTTTACATTAGGATAACTCCAGAAACCGTGACCATTGGCTAACTTCATCCTCATTGCAAAGTAGAAGGAGGTGAGGGGTCAAGAACATTCAGCGGTTTTACGTCTCCTTTTAAACCTGAATTTAGAAATGAAGATGCAAACATGGGAAATAAGAGAACATGAAGGTAAAAAAGAGAAAGGATTGAATACCTGGGTTGTCTGAGAGCAATTTTACACTTGGTGAAAGCCCACAACCTCTCAGTTTAACTTCTGTTCATTTTGGTGTAAATCTCTCAGAAGTTGTTTTCTTTTCAATCTATTTGGGGTTCTCATTTCAGTTATTTTTCTGCATGGATGTTTCTCTCTTCTGAGTCCTGAAAATCGCAGATATTTCTGACTCGGTATGATAAGCTTGCTTCCCACTGCACTGTGGACCGATTTCCTTCCAATATTGAATGTTTCCTGAGAGTTGGTGAGATTTTGGTTGAGTAAGCAGGATGGTTTGGCTCTCTGTCAACTTTTTAGAAAAAAAAACATCAGCCTTACCATTTTAAACATAGTAGACAAGCCAAGAAAGACTCTACGTGCTCAGCTCCATCAGCTTGGCAGAGTGAGGGGATTGTCACTGCCACATGCTACAGAGCAGATGCATGAGAGCGCTTCTGGGCTGGGGCTTTAGCTCACTGCATCAGAGGCTGTCTCCAAATATTCTGTTTAAAAATTGAACAGTTGTTTTGATTTGCTTTAGTCTAGTTTAACTAAAACATCTTGCATATCCCCAGGGTATACCTCTACTATAAAGATTGTGTACATTATAGACAAACAAAACAACAAAGTAAATAATGTACTGTCTTAGCATTCAGATGAACTTTTTGTCACTTTTTAAGGTATCAAGTCTTTATATGAAATGATATGAAAAATTAATTAAGAAAATTTGTGACAATATGCACATTGTATTTTAATCTAATTTTAGAAACATTCATCCTTTATGAGATTTTACTGTGTGTTATATATGAACTCTTCAAAATCTCTTTAATGACATTTACTGTGTATTATATATGAACTCCAAAATACATGTATTATATAGGAACCACTATATATTGAGTATGAATGAATAAAATGTACATAATAGATTATTGTTCCTATATGAGAATCTCAAAGTGTCAATTTTGTCTTAACACAGCTAAAAGGGCACCAGGCATCTGGATGAATGTCAAAATAGGTTATCCTTTAAGAGGTTCCAAGTAGAAAGCAGAGCAGATGAATGCTTTTGAAAACCTCATCTACAGCTCAGCTGAAAAATTATCTGTATTTTCCAAGTACCAACACATACTCTGGGCATCTGCCAGACTGCCTAAAAGGTTATGATATTGTGATGATGCTGGCCAGAGTACCCAGGAAGGCATGACATGAAAAGATCATTTTAGAACCAATGTCACCATTGTAGCCACTCTGGTCTGTCTGTACCCAGCACAATCCTGAAGCCACAACCTTCATCATCACCAATCCTGTTAACTATACTAGCCTCGTCATGGTATAAGTTATCAAGAAGCATGGCGTTTACAACCCCAATAAGATCTTCAGCATGATGATTCTGGACATCCTTAGAAAATACACACTATGATTTAGATGATGAGTTTGTGTCCAGCTCTAGTAAATGTACCTGCCATTTGTGGCCAGGTTAAAAACACAATTACCTTCCTAATCTCTCAAAGCTCCCTAAAGGTTGACTCTCCCCAAATCAGTTGATCATGTTCACTAGGCAGTTCCAGGAGGCCAGTATAGTTGTGAACGCAGGTTCTGTCACCTTGTCTATGGCTTATGCTGGAGTCCAATTTGTCTTCTTCCTGGTGGATACCACAAACAGGAAGGAGAGAGTAGTTGATTTTTCTTTTTTTTCAGTCCAGAGTCAGAATGCACCTACCTCTTCAGGCCTTTGTTACTGGGGAAAAGAGAGCCTGGAGAATAGCCTGGATATTGACAGAATTAACATTTTGAAGAGAAAAAGGTTGCTGATTCCACTGTAGAGATGAAAGTCTCCATCAAGAATGACAAGGCCTTTGTCAAGAACATGAAGTGAGGTGTGGCCTGGGCAACAACATCACCTAACTTATTCCACATTGTCACTAAAGTCACTCCACAAAGTTTTGCCTTCCATTTGCGTTGATGATGAGTGTTGGATTAGCATCAGCATCCCTTTCAAATTGTGGCTGGTCTAATGATAATGGCAGCAATACCGATAAATTTTTCAAAAATGTTGTCCACATATAATGGCTTCTTGTCCCTGACCATAGGTTTTCTTTATACAATTCAATGAAATTTTGTTGGACACTTAAAAGTTAACGAAATTTCTACTTTCCTTATAAAGCATACCCTTTGATAATAAAAAGTAAATCCTTCCCCCCTAGGTTATATTTTTGGCTTATATTACATTTGATGCACAAATGAATGTAGTGCCTATGGAGGCCAGGAGAAGATGTTGGATGCCCCAAAGCTAGAGTTACAGGCTGTTGTGTGCTATGCTGTGCATTCTGGGAACCAAACAGGTCCTCTGGAAGAGCAATCAGTGTTCCTAACCACTAAGCCAAGTCTCTAGCTCTCTGAATGATATTTCCTCTAACATTTACCTTGCCACGCTTGCTTACATTTTGTGTCTTATTTACCTGAATATCGACTCTCCCTTAGTTTTTTGTTTATATTTATAATACGGTGTATATTGTTCTGCATTTATAACTTTGGCTGTTTTGTTGGTGTTGTTGCTGTTTAAAGGTACATATTTTAGTAGTTTCTTTCATTTTTTGTCTTCATTTATATGTATGTGTGTGAATGCGTGCATGGTGTGTGTGTGTATGTGTGTGTGTGTGTATGTGTGTGCATGCACATGTACTGAAGTTTGTGAACAGAGGCCAAAGGACTCTTGCTGGAGTTGCTTCTCTCCTACAACATGAGTCTTTGGGATCAAATCAGGTTGTATGGTCAGACTTAATAGCAAGGGTCTTTAACTAGTGAACCATTCACTTGTCCCTTTAGTAATTTTACTAAGTTCACCTTTCCCCCTTAGTTTTTATAATCTATGCATCTGTTTCCCCTGAAGTGAAGATTTTTCAAACTAAATAAAATTATGTCATCATTTATTATGATCTGTCTGTTTTTCTCTTTCAGGAAAATGAAATTCTGGGTCTAGATAGAAGGCTTGATGATCAGGGCATTCGTTCTTCCAGAAGACTTGAGTGTAGTTCCCAGACCTACAGCAGATAGCTCATAACCTCCTTCAATTCATGCTTCAGCAGATCTAACACCCTCTCCCAGCCTCTCCAGGCACTATACACACACGACATACACTCCCATGCATATATTTACACCTATGAATACTAATAATGAATAAATTAGAAGGAAAATCTTTCTTGTTTTTTTCTTTTTTATTGATTCTTATTGAGCTCTACATTTTTCTCTGCTACCTTCCCTGCCTCTCCTCTCCCGTTCTACCCTCTTGCAAGGTCCCCAATGCTCCCAATTTACTCAGGAGATCTTGTCTTTTTCTACTATCCATGTAGATTGTATCTATGTATTCTTTAGGCAACAGAGAAGGCAAAGCAATTCTATATTATAACGATCTCATTGGCTGAATCGAATTTTTTAAACGACAAATACAGGAGAATTCCAAGGACCGTTTGATTCTTCAATATGCTGAGCATTTAGTTGCTCCTATACCAGCTGTTCTAAAGCTTGAAGTTTCTCTGTTGTTAAATGTCATTTTAAAACCCACACAGGTTTGTCTGCAAACCATTTTAAAGGTAGGGCTATGGGTGCCTTTGGAGGATCTGTAGCTTTTGTGCCTTGTTCTTGTACAACCTCAATGGTTGGTGATTCTTCTTTATAAAACCTTCCAATATTTTCCCAAGAAACGTATATTAATATTTGGTTTGTTTCTAAGATTGGGGTAGTGCTAACCTGGGTATTCNTAAAACCCACACAGGTTTGTCTGCAAACCATTTTAAAGGTAGGGCTATGGGTGCCTTTGGAGGATCTGTAGCTTTTGTGCCTTGTTCTTGTACAACCTCAATGGTTGGTGATTCTTCTTTATAAAACCTTCCAATATTTTCCCAAGAAACGTATATTAATATTTGGTTTGTTTCTAAGATTGGGGTAGTGCTAACCTGGGTATTCTATTGCTGTAGCAAATCACATCTCCACAAATTCATTGCTATTTTAGCCACATATGGCTTTAATAGGAAAATCTTTCTTAAGAAAGCTTAGAAAATTTTTCTTTAGCTCATAAGCCACTATCAGTCCTAAGTATGTTCATGGGGAGGCTGCCATTCACACTCTAACACATGAGTATTATCTTTACTCATATGAAGTGCAGAAGAAGTAATTTAAGTAAAGAGGGGTTTATTTGAGCTAGCAGTTCTAGTGGAATACAGTATATCATGGAGGCAAAGAAATAACAGCAAAATTGGGAGGATGACTGGTCACATTGCATCCACAGGCAGGAATCAGAAAGAAAAAGGAAGAAAGGCAGGATTATGAAACCTCTCCTGCTCCCACTTATCTAGTTCCTCCAGTGATATTTCACTTCATACATGGTGGAAACCTTCCCAGTGTCACCAGCTGGGGAACAAGTGTCAAATGCATGGGTCTATAGGGAATATTTCATATTAAAGCCACAGCATGTGTGCACACAAACATACTGTCCTACACTCTGAAAATCTAGTGCTGGAAGCTTCAGTCTAGTTGTCTGCATTGGTGAAGCTGACTCTGTGTATCTTAGGAGCTATCTCAGTAAACAAGAGAAAAAGTGGTTTATTATCTTAACACCTTGGTTCTTTAGTCTCTACTTTCCTAATTCTCACACCTGTTTGCAAGAGCAGCAAGCAGCCCAGGAGATGTCACATATCTGAAAGGAAACTGCATAGCAAGCAATTCTTTTATTTTTATTTTGTTGAAAACTATCTTTCTTGCAAATTGAGCATGTGGTTGATTTTGCCTTGCTCTGTGAATCCATGAGAATCTCTGCTTCTCTGTGTGTATTTATTAAAACACCATGCCAGCATAACCCACAGGTAGCACTACACGAAAGGCAAAGATCCTTTGTGATAATTACATGAGGATTTCAGGACACACAGGATGTGATTACCACCACTTAAAGGATTTGAAGGAGCCTATCTTTCTCTGGGCATGCCTCTGTGAATGTGATGCTCCTGAGTTTTTGACTGAGAGCCTCCCATAGCAATGTTAGAACCATTTTCATTTTACATGGAAAGAAACTCAGTTTTTCAGTACCTTGCTGGGAGCTAGATAAATGTCTCAGTGGCTAAAAGCCCTTGCTGCTCTTCCAGGGAATGTAACTTGGGTTCCAACACCCATATTGGCTGACTCACACAATTCCTGTAGCTCCACTTCAAAGGGATACAAATCCAATGCTCTTTTCTGGCCTCTTCAGATACTGCAACATAAATTATAGATAGATGTTTAGATAGATAGATGATAGATAGATAGATAGATAGATAGATAGATAGATAGAT
>LOEQ01003144.1:3730-18391 GCA_001685075.1 Bramus lutescens | reverse complement strand
AAACTCAGTCCTATACAAAGGACTAGAAGAAAAACTTCAACCCCAAGAAGTTGGCTACATCCACAAAAACAGATAATTGTTGATCTCACAGCAGCAAATCACAAAGAAGGGAAAAACACACAAAATAACATCACCCAAAACAAAACTAGAATAACAAGAGATAGTAATCACTGGTTATTAATATCCTTTTATATAAATGTATTCAACTCACCTAAAAAGAGACAAAGGCTAACAGATTGCATACAAAAAATAAAAATAAATAAAAAAAACAGAATGCATCCTTCTGCTGCATACAAGAAACACACCTCAACCTCAAAGATAGATAATGCTCAGAGTAAAGGATGGGGAAAAATTTTTCCAAAAGCTGATGTAGCTATTCTAATATCTAACAAAATAGACCTAAAACTAAATAAATCAAAAGAGACAAAGAAGGACTTTTTTTGTCGTAAGGCTGTTTGTTGGTTCCCAGCTGCTAAACCCTGAAATACTCACACAGAAACTCTATTAACTAAATCACTGCTTGGCCTATTAGCTCTGACTTCTTATTGACTAAAATTTATATCTTAATTTAAAACATTTCTGTTAATGTGTGTATTACCATGAAGCTATGGCTTATGGGGTAAATATTCGAGCATCTATCTCCAGCAGGGCTACGTGGCTTCTCTCTAACTCCACCTCTCTCCCAGCATTCAGCTTAGTTTTCACTGCCTACCTAAGTTCTGCCCAATAAACAGGCCAAGGCAGTTCCTTTATTCACCAATGGTATTCACAGCATAGAGAGGGGACTCCCACACCAGACATTTCATATTACTAACAGAAAAAAATCCATTAAGAGAAAAACCTCAATACTGAACATCTATGCCACAAATACAACGGCACCCTTATATGTAAAAGAAACACTTCTAAAACTTAAATCACACATTAAACCCCATACACTAATAATGGGAGTCTTCAACACTCCACTCTGACCATGGAACAGGTCTGTCATTCATAAGTGGCTTTTAGACATAAAGCAAAGAACCAGCCTACAATTCAAAATCTCAGAGAACCTAGACAACAAAGAGGACCCTAAGAGAAACATACATGGATCTAATCAACATGGGAAATAGAAAAAAGGCAAGATCTCCTGAGTAAATTGGGAGCATGGGGACCATGAGAGGGGAGAAGGGAAAGGAGGGGAACAGAGAAAAATGAAAGCATTAGAAATATTCAAATTTCTTGCTTTATGGAAAAAGCAAAGTCCATCAGATATTAAGGGCCTGTAGGCTGAAGATGGGTGTCCCAAAGTTACAAAAGAATTTTGGGTGACAGTCCAGGCAGTGAAATGTCTCTGTCAATTCTCCAATTTTGGAAGTTTCTTGCAACATATTTCCTGCTTACTTAGGTAATATTGTATCCTTCTGGACTCTTTGATGGGACTTGAAGAATAGATATAGTTTTTCTAAGTTATGATAAAATATAAATTAGGCAAAACTGTTATTCTTGCTTGATAACTGTTTTTGTATGTAATATTTCTATGTTAAAATTAAAAACCTTCCTTTTTATTTAGTTATAAAAGAGGAGATGATGTGGGATTACCCTCTGTATGCTGTCAATACCATTGGTTAATAAAGAATCTGCTTTAGGCCTATTGCATTGAAGAATAGGGCAAGGCAGGAATTGCAAGCAGATAGAAGAGGAGAGAGTCAGCAGAGTCTAGGAGATGCCATGTAGCTGCCAAAGGAGACAGATGCCCTGGAACCTTACCGGTAAACCACAAGCCTCATGGTAAAATACGAAATAATGCAAATGAGTTAATTTAAGATGTGAGAGCTAGATAGCAATACACTTAAGTGATTGACAAGCAGTGTTAAAATTAATGTAGTTTCTATATGATTATTTCGGGTTTGGGAAGCTGGAAAATAAACAAGCAGCCTCTGCCTAAAGGTACCAAGGGTCCTTCTATCACTTCAGCTGGGCTCTGTCTCAGAGGATGCAACGTATCAGGAATGAGTTAAGAAAGATACCTGCTTTGTGGACTTTGTCATCACAAAGTGCGATGGCTTATCCTCAGTACACCAGAGCTCCGGTCCTGGCCTTGAAACTCACAGATGAGGTTCATCTGGATGTTTGTAAAAGTGATGGGACAATGCAGCACTTGGATTTACCCTCTGAGTTTGCCTCACTTTCAGGGTTATTCTGATCATTTAGTGCCATTTTTAAGGCTACAAAAGTCAAAAGAGTTGAAGCAACTAGTAAGTTAAGATAACTCTGACTGAGTCCCATGAGGAGTCCACAAGCATTGTACTGGTTAACTGGATTTTTATAGATTAATTCGCCATTCTGGATTTAAAGAGGTTTTTCAGGTTTGGTGTACACTGCCAAAGCAGTGATGGGTGAAACGAGAAACCCTAAACTATATGCATCCTCTCTGCATCATCTTGGGGATCACAATGCTCTAGCATAAGACAAAATCTAGCCAGGGATGACACAGAGTGAAGTTCTGGGGGCATTTGGGCAAATCAGTAAGAATTCAAGGCAAACATCTGACTCAGTAGCACACAGTCAGTCAAACAGGATTTATAGACTTGATGGCTGGAAGAAGTTACAATAAATTTTAAAATTCTAGTGTTTTCAGCAAAATTCCAGATGTTCTGAGTTTTTCAAATTTAAAACCTACGCATACCAGGTTCCCTTGGGAAACAAGCTCATACCACATTTAACCTGGGGATGTTCTATGGTGCCAATTTTCAAATTCAAACCCATGTAATGGAAAATGTATGTCTAATATATTGAATATAATTTATTTTTAAATTTTAGATTGAGAAAAATGGGAAAAGGGTTCAGACAGTACACATGCACAATTTCTTTCTTTGAGGCATATATTTTCCTCTGTTCACATTTTCTGTCTGTTTTTTTGTCTACAATTGAACTAAAATTAAACATTAGATTAATTAAAGTTCTTACTTTATATTAGAATAGTCATATTATGTTGAACATTCTTTGGATTTCGATAAATACATTATGATATAAATACAACAAGACAGGATCCTACAGAATCACCTCTTTATCCAAAGAAACCTGCTACACTCTGTCTGTTCCTTCCCATTTCCATGTCCTGTGCCACAAGTAATTCAGTATGTCCTCTTCCATAGTGTTGCATTTTTTAAAATACTATGGGAGGAGAATCACGTAAAAGTTTCTCTGTAGCTCTGTGTCACAAGTGTCATGGTACACAGGTGTGGATTTATGTGAGTCCCTTGAAAGAAGGCTCAGAAATACTTTAAGAATGGACTTAGCTGGGCTGGAGAGATGGCTCAGAGGTTAAGAGCACTGGCTGTTCTTCCAGAGGTCCTGAGTCCAATTCCCAGCAACCACATGGTAGTTCACAACCATCTGTACTGAGATCTTGTGCCCTCCTCTGGCGTGCAGGCATATACAGAGGCAGAATGTTGTATACATAATAAATAAATAAATCTTTAAGAAAAAGAACAAACTTAGCCTTTTGAGGCTGCAGAGGTCACTAGCCTTGACAGTCTGAAACATTTCCCCTTAACCCAGGGCATTTTTATTTTTCCCATATATAAAGTTATAGCAATTGTTTTCCATATGCTCAAAACAACCTGAATGAAGCTTCCAAAAATACAATGCCATTTACAAATTCTCAGTTCCTTGGGTACCCCAGTTTTCCCCTACATTGAGAAACTCTCAGGCAAGATTCCCCTAAGAGGATAAAAGGTATTTGCTAAACAGAGGACGGATTAGAATTAGGTGTTAACTCCTGTGCTAGGCCTGGTGAGGCCCAGCAGGGGTAAGGCTAGTTGTTAGTTCTCTGGGACCAAGCCAACAGAAATTCTGCTACAGTTCTGACAAAAAAAATGTATTAATATGATTCCATTTCATTCTTACTTTATAAATTAAAAACTTTAAATAACATTTTATTAGGGCTTTGATAATTTCTTACAGTGTATTTAATCATGTTCAAACCTAACTTTTCCAAGTTCCATCCTGTATTTAATCTCCAATATTATATTCTTTTTTATTTATTTTTTAAATATTAAACTTAGTTCACTTTGTGATGACCATATACTTACTCATGAGTGTGGAATTACGCACTGGAGAGGGATGTACCTACTAGGAGCTACACTCTTACAGGAAACTGACTCTGCCCTCCCAAGAAACCATCAACCATTAATTTCTCAATGAATCTATCTCCCATTCCAGGATAAATTGTTCTTTATACAGCTAAACAATATACTACCTTATATAAATGCATGATTTTCAATAAGACCACAAAAACCTCTCAAAACCTAGAGACTACCCGGAAAAGTCAGCCCTTTCTTTCTTTTTTGCCTTGGGGATGTACCATATTAAATTCATTTGCTGAGAGAGGACTGATTTGTGGATGGTAACTTTTTAGTATATGATTAACAGAATATTGTTTAGACTTTTTTATTGATTCTTTGTGAATTTCACTTCATGTATGTTGTAACAAAATATTGTTTAGACTTTTTATTGATTCTTTGTGAATTTCACTTCATGTATGTTGATCTCATTCATCTCTCCACCCCACCATGTCTATCCTTTGCCCTTGAAACCTCCCTCCAAAAATAAAATAACAGAGAGAGAGAGAGAAAAAAAAAACAAAGTTTTAATTATCATTAACTTCTTGTCTGCCATTAAGTTCCTGTGCTCTTATTAGGAAAAGCATAATTCTGCCAGGTGGGGCAAGATGACCCTGCTGTTCCAACAACTATTAAAGGAACAACAATGGTGTTCTCTATACCACTGGCAATAGCATCACCGTGTAATTCTTCTATCCGTGCTTTTGGCAAGACTTGCAGGCTCCTGTCTCTGTTTAAATTGTTCAAAGTGTAACCTGCATCTGGGATCTGAGAAAAATTTAAGGATGACAATGTATGTGAAAGTGTAAGCCTTAGGTCTATATGAACCAGTAAGATTTTCTATTTGAGATTGTTTCCCTTCTGTGCATTAGCTAGAAATATGTGTTAACTAGTATTAAAGAATGTTTTCCTTTATTAATCTCTAAGTGTCTGGAGTGATTTCTTACCTGGAAGGCATATCAATTCTATAACATCTTTAGAAATAATGGACACTAAGGCAATAGAATTTTCTCCAGTAATCTCCTGATGGAAGAAATTGGTGAAGCCCAGTGTGTTTCTGAAGGAGGACACAATCTCCTGGAGAACGACTTAAGGCTTCTCAGATGACTTTGCAGAAGAGAATTAGATATCAGAAATGGAGGTCACCATGCCCAGCTTCTTATTCTTGAGCAACCCTTGCTTTCTATTCAGATCCCACCCTTACATCAGGATCCAAAAGACAGACTGGGGGGTGGATTCACTGGATGTCTTTTTCTTTCTCAATATGACGAAATTGAATAAATCTCCTTTCTTCACTTTTTTTTTCCTTTTTTTCACTTTTGACTGTTAATTTAACTCTTTTAATTAACTTACGGGGATGGATGACTGGACCTAGCTTATTGAGGCAGAGGATTTAACTCCTAAATCCAGAAACAGAACTCTCTTTTACCTCTCCGCTTTTAGCCATTACTCCATGCTGCGAAATAATCCTTTTGTCCACTGTGAACATTTGTCACGATAATTGGTTTAATAAACACGATGACTGGCCAATAGCTAAACAGAATAAACCTAGGCAAAAAAGAAACCAATCTGAAAATGATGGGATTAAAAAAGGGCAGAGTCAGAGGAGTTGCCAGCCAGACACACAGTAAACAGGACACGTGCAAAATGAAGTAACAAGCCATGAGCCATGTGATAACTCACAGATGAATAAAAATTGGTTAATTTAAGTTTTAAGAGCTAGTTAAAAACAAGCCTGACCTATTGGCCAAACATTTAGAATTAATTTTGAACTTCAGTGTGTTTATTTGAGAGCTACTAGCAGGACAGAAACTTCTGTCTACAACTCCCTCCCAATGCGGCTTCTTCTTCTTGCTCTATTGTGTTGTGATGTGGAGATGTTTTAAGTTGCCTCTGAATGTACCAGGTATCTATTTACTCCTTCCCATGAAGTACCTTCTCCTTCTTCTGATCTGTCATTGTCTCCTACTAATCTCATTATTTAGCTACTCTTGCACGTTTTGCTTCCTTCTTCCCTTTTTGTTCCTATGACTGTATTATACTTCCTTCTTCCCAGTGTCCCCTCATGGTGCCGAGTCGACTTCATTTTCCTCTGCTTTCTCAAAATTATTTTCCCTCTATTCGCTATATCTGGGGTATGTTGTCTTGTGATGCATTACAATGATTTCTTTGTCTCTGCTTTTCTACCTTCTAATTGCATCATATAAAATAACCTTACATCTACCTTCTTCTGTCATTCAGTGTGCTGCAGAACACAATTTGGTAAAGAGTTGTACATGCCAATGAATTGAATAAAGGGACAGAATTCCAAGGCCAAACTACTTCTTGACTTATCACTGAGTAGGGAGAGCTTATGGTTGGGGAGCTTGCATCTTCATGTGCAGAAATACTTTTTTTTTTAAGATAACAATAAAGCCACACTATTCTTGTTTTCTATTTCAATTTTATTTCATGCTGTTTTCAATTATATATATATATACATATGTGTGTGTGTGTGTGTGTCTGTTGGGGTGGGGCAAGTTGGGTATATGCCAGGAGTACAGTGCCTGGAGAGCACAGAAAAGTTGTCAGGTTCCCTGAAGCTGGAGTGACAGATGGACGGGAGTTGCCCAATGTGGGTGCCTCTCTCCACTCTCTGACTGTGGATCTTTGCTTTTAGATTGGATTATTTCATTCTATACATGTGTATAACTGCCAGTTTGTATGTAAATGCATCTAATTCATGATTTTCGTGCTTGGACAGAAGAGGACATCAGATACTCAACTGCTGAGCTACCATTTAGCCCTCAAGGTGTTGTTCTTGACAAGAAAAGTCTGGGGTTGTAACGACGACCATCAAAGGGGTCAGTAGACTTTGATGCTTGTCTTGGGGATGTCTTTGGATTCTGCTTCCACATCTACATATTATTTTCCTTGGCATAAATAGCCCTTTCCCACTGATTATACCGTACTCTCCCCTCTGTCCTCCATTCACGACAGACTGAAGGTATTGTTGTGAGGCTGAATTAACTGGAGATTGTTTGCCCATTCCTCACCTGGCACCCCCACAATTTAGAGCCTTGAGATACAGAGATTTACATTAAATAAGAGCCTTTGTCTTGGCAAGCGAATTGATTGGAAAAGACATAATGGGATCAGCCTCCAACTCACAATGCTCAGAGTCCAAGTCTCCACTTTCCTGATCCTCTCTGTTTTCTACCTGGCCCAAGGTTCCTCACTTTTGTTTTCCCCTGGGCAGAGCTGGGCTTAAGCATTGATCCTTTCTCTAAGAGACTGTTTTCTTTATGTTGGAGGTCAAACTAGATCAGCTCAACTCCACTTTTTTCTGTCACTTTATTGACGAGAACTGGAAAGAATGTGGAAGAGACAGAGGACAGCTCTGATGTCTTTGGTTCACTCACAGAGTCATTTCTTTAAGACATTTTCCCTGTTTTATTCCTCTGCGAGTAAATACTAGAGATTTTTCTCAGTTAAGGCTGAAGCATTTGATGAGAAGGCCTCTAATAAACGAGGCAGCATAATTCGTCAGAATGGGGCTTCTTTTTGAAAAAATACCCTTTCATGTCCTATGCAAATAAGATCTGCTTTCTGGTTTTTAAGGGAGAGAGGAGCTCATATTAATTGTTTGTTCAGTGCCAAGCATAAAACGTAGAGATTTGCATAAATAGCTATCATTTCCATTTTCTCAATAACCATAATAATAAGTTTGCCAACATTTATCCCAGCTCTAATTATATGTCAGGACCTTGGCTAATAGACTTACTCGAGTTATCTAATTACAGCTTCACAATCATACATAATATAGGTACTCTGAAATTAACTTTGTTTTACAGATAGGAATGAAACATACCAATAAGTTAACCAGCTTGCCCACAAAACCATAATTAGTAAAACAAGTCTGAGTTTTCTCTTCAAGGCCAAATGGATCTGAGTCCAAACACAGAGGTGATATGTTGCTCTTGAGCTGTGCAAAATGCTTGTTAATGATATTGGTCTAAGTATACTGTCTAAAAGTCTAAAAATGCAGCTTAAAAACAGAAAAAGTCAACCTGGAACATGCACCTTTCTTCATTGTTAATTCAAGGTCTGTGATCCAGATTGTCCTAGTTTAATTTCTGTTACTGTGATAAAAATATCCCGATGGAAGTAACTTGTGGGAGGAGGGGGTTATTTCAGCTTGCAGTCTTAGGTTACAGGCCGTCAGGGAGGGTTGTCAAGGCAGGAACTTGAAACAACTAACCATATCACACCCACAGTCAAGACCATAGAGAAATGAATGTTAAAACTCTTGTTTGCTTTGCCTGTGCTCATTGTGAATTTTCCGCTCCTATACATTTTAGGGCCCCCAGCCTAGGGAATGGTGCTTTCCATTCTAAACTATGTCTTCCTACAACAATGAATTCAATTAACAGCTCCATATAGACACATTCACAGGACATCCTGTTTATTATTCTGTATCTGTGGGAAGATACCATGACTGGGGAAACTCTTATAAAGGAACACATTTAACTGGGCTGGCTTATAGTTTCAGAGATTTAGTTCATTGTCATCATGGCAGGGAGCAGAGCAGTATGCATGGTAGATGTGGTGAACCAGTGCACAAGCCAATCCAATGTAAACATCCATCATTGAAGCTTTCCTCCAGGTGATTACATGGTGTGTCACACTGACAAAACTAAGCATGGTATGTATACTTTTCACAGCCTGAGATTAGGACATAGTTTCCAACAAGTCCCCAAATGGCCAGAAATGGACTTTTGTGATTTTGTACTATGTATTTATACAAAGCAGTGTTTTCAGAATCAATGGTTGCAAAATCAAAATATCAGTCAACTTGGAAGAATGTTGAAGACATGCCATGTCCTGTAATAACAAATGATAAGTCAAGATTTAATTCTTTATCAGAAAATTTAAAAAGCAGTGTATGTCATTAGTAGAAAAATTTATTTAGTCTTTAATCAATGGTAAAATTATATATGTAACAAAATTATTTTAAAATACATCTATGTTTAATTTTTTATCAATAGATGTTTGATTTGTATACCTCTTGTTAAATCTATATGATCACTGTAATTTAATAATTTTACAGGTAAGAAAAGATCAAAAGTGGAATAAGTTTAAGAAACCAGATCAGTCTTAAAATCCGAAATATACAGGTAGCATTATATGGACTGAACAACTGGAATCTGTGTATTTAGAAATATATGTGTGAATGTGAGTGTGTATGTGAGTGTGTGTGTGTGTGTGCATATCATAACAATTAAAGAAAAATAAGCCATATATTTGAGAGAGAGCAAGGGGTGCATTTGAGAAGTTTGAGGGAGAGAACGGAAAGGGGAAAATGATATAACTGTATTATAATTTTAAAGTTGAAATAATAAGTATCTGTGGTCTAGATTGGCCACAGTGCAGACTCGATGAAGGTAAGGGGCTGTAAAATGCACACGAGAAGGATAACTGCACCCAGCATGGACAGGAAGGCGTCTGAAATGATGGGAGTTCACCTCATACATTTATTCACTATGGACAGAACTGTGGAGACAAGGTGAAGCAACTTCCATCCAAGAACAGGCTTTCAATTTGATATATTAACAGAAAAACAATTTCTATTAGTTGTAGTTTTTACCCATTTTAAGGGACTGTACTTCTCAGGCTTTCCCAGGTACAGCAGGCAGAATATTGCTTCATGGATGAAACATCTGTGAGAGTCTTCTGGGTGTTCAGATAAACTGCTGCTGTGGATTCTGAAAGCAAAAGACAAAGCATAACAGAGAAAAGGGAGACTACTTTTCTTTTTTAATTATTTCTTTTATTTTTTGCTTTTGTGTATTGATCTCTCTCTCTCTCTCTCTCTCTCTCTCTGTGTGTGTGTGTGTGTATGCTATGTATATGTAGGTATCTGTGGAAGGCAGAAGAGGGTGTCAGATCTATGGGAGTTAGTCTTAGAGATTTTCCTAACCACTGGACTCTAGTGCTTTTGTAGTAGAAAAAAAGTGATCTTAATTGCCGAGGCACCCGTCTGGCCCCCATCATCACTTTTCTATTACAATCATTTGTATTATTTCAATATATTGATAAATATTTTTCTCAAGAATTCACTATATATTTTTATAGAGTTTAAAAAGATTAACCAAAGACGAGCTGGGAACATTCAGTCATATGACAAGTTTCAAACCATAAAGGAGACATACGGGCCGCTTGTAAAACAGCACCCGGGGTTATAAAATTTCAATGCAGTGGAGAACCCTAAAATTCCCAAGGTGTTTTCAACAGATAATAGCTGACTTAACCTGCCATCAGTATGTGTAAACAGAAAGTAAACAATCCAGTGAGGTTTTCATCTTTGCAGAAAAGTCCAGAGTGGTGCAAGCCAAGATGTCAAGAAGGATTCAATGCAAAATGTCAAGGGAATGAGTGTACCCACACTCAAGAACGGTTCACATGCAGAAGTGAACAGCACTGCATCTCGGATAATCACAGGGATTAAAGAGAGAAAATGTAAAGTTATTTCAAATAAAACTTAAGGAAATGAATGCCCAAATAGGGGAAGGTCAGCCAATTCTTGAGTGTCATAAAAATATAATACCCATACACATCCCTATGTGTGTATATATGTAAATTAAAGTTCATAGGAACAAGCTGATGCCATTCTTAGTGTGTATGGTTCTTTTCTCATCAATATATGCATGGAATATCAACGTTTTCTTTCAAAACAATCCCATTTCTCTCATGTCTTTTATCTGTAATACTAAAAGAGTAATTTCATATATATGCACAATTTTGATTCCCCAGGCTACTCAGTTTGTTTCTTACTGCCCCATTTCTACAATGTGTAATAAGTCTTATCATAATTCCGGTCCACTGGCAATTTACATTACTGTATTACTTATTGTTTCATATCACAAACCTGCCTTTTTTAGTACAATGCTTGCTCCCAGACATATCCCCTTGCTGTCTGTCTATTTGTCAAAGATGGTCACTACATGCATTAAGAGAAATGAAAATTAGTTCCACTAGCTAATTAACAAGAAATGGAGTCCTTCCAAGATAACACATTTTAAAAATATTTAATGATGTGCACGTTGTGTGTCTGTGTGGCTATGTGCATGTGTTAGAAAAATGCCCATGGGAGCCAGAAAAAGTCAGCAGATACCCTGGGGCTGGACTTAAAGGTACTTATGGGCTGTCCTCCATGTGTCCTGGAAACCAGAATCAAGATCTCTTTAATAGTAAGAAGGATTATTTATTTTTTTATTGAAATTAGATTCTTCTCACATCCTACCACATTTTTCCTTACCTCCATTCTGTTAAGCTCCCCCCATGCAGCTCTCTAATCCAGGTTGACCNNNNCCATTTCCTCTTTAGAGAAAAACAGGCCTTCAAGGGAGAGCAGCCCAACAGGGCAAATATTAACTGGTGGCTGAGCCATCTCTCCAGCTCATAAGTTAATGCATTTTTGACAGATAATTATTTGTAGCTATTTCAAGTAACGGCATGATGAATATTCCTGCCCGTTTATGCATATTTTCGTTATAAATGTGACACTTATAAGTTTCCATATCAAATACTTGATATATGAATATTTAATTTTGCTATTCTGTCAAATAGCTCCCTAAACAATTGCCTACTTTTAGTTTGTAATCCGTTTTTTCAGTGTTCTCATTAGAGTCTGATTTTATCTGACTTCAAAATTTTGCTAATTAATTTTGTTCTTGGACAGTTTCCCACTTGGCTCATTCTCACCCTACCTACCCATCTTCCTATCATCCCATTCACTCTGCCTTCTCCGCATAAAGCTCTTTCTCACTCATATCTGTTTTTTTATTAATTTGTGATTCACTTAATTTAATCATGATAATCATATAACTATGGGTTTGGGGCTATTTTTTGGAGCTTAGTAGTATCAAAGCAGGGTACACAGCTAACGACATTGATTGACCCTCTCTTAAAATCTAGCAGTAGCCAACAGTTCAGTGGTACAAGGCAGAGTATACCCCACAAGTTCTTCCACCTTCCATGACTGACTATTCATAGAACCAGCCTTCCAGGGGCCCAGTGCAAGCAATGGCATTTGTTGCAAGTTAATGATTGCAAGGGTTGTATCAATCGTTGTCTAGAGCAAGATATTTCAGAGCTCTTCAATTTGTGATAATCAAATGGAAATATGGTGATTTATGAGACAGAGGATCTCCTTAGATGCTCATTTGTCACTGCACTTCTGTCTTTGAGTATTGCCTATTCTTGCTATGCCAGATCTTTGATTCCTTGATCTTCTTACTTGTACTGATTTGTATACTTCTCATATAATCTAGAACTGGTCTTTAATTAATTATATATATGAAAATTTCTTCTCTCCCTTTACATTTACTTGCTATTTAATTGTGTTATGTTCAAATCCAAAAGCTATATAAATAGTTTTTGCTTTGGTGTCCAGCTTATAAAGCTCTTTTTCCTTTTCTATATTTTTATCACTAATATTTTTTCCTACTTAACTTCATTATATAAAATATTATTAATATTTACTTTGGTTTGAGTACAATAAAATTTGTCATTCTGGACTGCAAATAACATCTCCCTATCACTTATCAACCAATCCCATCCCTGATTGTTCATGTCTTCTTTGCCAATTTATAGGACAATTTTGTTTCATGTGTTTCAGAATTCTCCAGATTGTTTATCTTTCTGTCTCTCTGTGACCCATTTCTACAACGTCTTAGTTACATGGTCTTGGTAATAAGATATAATATGTCATAATATTGATTGTTCTAGTTTGCTTTTCAGTTGCTGTGATAAAACACTATGGCCAAAAATAGTATAGAGATGAAAGGGTTCACCTGTGTTACACTTCTAAGTCACAATCTATCACTGAGGGATGTCAGAGTAAGAAATTAAACAGAAACTTAAACCACAGAGCAATGTTGTTTGTAACACCATCTATCCTGACTCCATTTTCTTTTTGCTTAGAAAGTTCTCAGGCCCACAGACCTCTCCATCAACAGTCCCATTTGTCTTGGCAATATATTTGGGATTCCCATGACCCTGACCATGGTTCAGGTAGATTAACTAAAATTATTAATGCTTATCTAAATTGAACATAAACTAAAATAGTGGAATAAAGTATGAGTAAAAATTAACTTCCCTGGTATGTCTAAAATAACCACTACGTTCTTCCAAAACCAAATGTTGCTGGGTTATCTTAACCCTCATCTAACATTAATGCAATTGCATTTTTGTAGACATTCCTCTTAAAATGCTGTGCCCCTGAGCTTTCTCACCAAGAAACTCTGAGTTATAAACTTTTTTGATTGCTATTCCTAATTGAAGCACTTATTATCTATATTGGTTTAATCAGTGTGATAGGCTGTATCTTTCTTGAGTGAGTTATTTCAACTGTCTGGCTCTCTGGCTTTCCTTGTGGCTTACTCTCAGCTTGTTTTCTTATTCAGCTCAGGCTCACCTGCCTAGCAATGATACCACCCACAATGGATTGGGCCCTCCCCTATCAATCATCCAGCAATGTATTTCTTCAAATAGGTCAATCTGATTTGGGCAGTCTCTCAATTGGGACAGTCAGATGACTTTAGGCTGTGTGTCAAGCTGTTAGCTGAAGCTACCTAAAGTACTGCTCATTTTGAGTCTTTTTCCACTTTTCAAATGTCATCTTTGCCACTAGCATGGCAAATTAGATTGTCTAATTTCACTTATCCTCCTTCTCAAGTGACAAGTAAAGTGGTGATTAACAGGGAAAACTGATATATTTACATTATTAAGTCCTCATATCTACAAAATAATTTTTCTATCTCTTATTATAAAAATGCTTCTTGCATTTTCTTTAATAATATCTTTTAATTTTATTCATAAAATGTCACATATTGCAGAGAATTTCCTAGTGACTTTATTTAATTTTTATAAGTACTGTCTTATTTTAGTTACAAGCCCTAACCAGTAATTGAATCTGCTCAGCAGGTAAAAGGCACTAGTCATCAAGCCAGACAGCCTGAGTTTGATCTCCCAGGATCCATATGATAGTAAGAGAGAACTTACTCCTGCAAGTTGACTCTGATCACCACCTGTGTGCTGTAATGTGTGCGAGTGTGTGTGTGCATATGCACTTCTGCTCACACACACACACAAACACACATATGAGTGCACACAAAATAAAGCAAATGTGAAAATGTTTTAATAGACTATTTGTTAGTTTTTATCTAATAACCCTTTTTTCTTAATTGTCTAATGACTATTGATACTCTTGAGTTTCTATGTAAAGGATTACAGTATATATAAATTAAATAATTGTCTTTCGCTGTACCAGAAGATCCATCAGAGGGGTGAGTGCGTTCCTGACCCATGGAAACAGAGCACAGACATCCCCCAAACTCCTAAACTTCCTGCTTATTCTGCAGGGGCTCCTAACCCCGGCTACTGCCCATAACTCCCTACCCCATCCCAGCTTGCATTCAGGCACCTCCTCCCTTCTCTTCTTCAGGGCCATAGATCCCCCAGTTCAGCCTGTTTGGGCTCTGGGACCGGGTGGTGAGTTCAACCAGGCAGGAGTTCC